>DWJN01001351.1:0-18325 GCA_018248895.1 Carystus phorcus
GTGATGTTCTATAGCCTATAGCCTTCCTCTATAAATGGACTATCTTACACTAAAAGAATTTTTCAAATCGGTCTAGTGGTTCCTGAGATTAGCCCGTTCAAACAATCAAACAAACAAACTCTTCAGCTTTATATATTAGTATAAGATAATAATACGGTTCTGTACCTTAAGTCATCTTTGTTTAAATCTATAAGTTTTTTTACTATACTTTAATGCTTGACACAATCTCAGCTGATGTAAATAAGGAGCGAAAATATTAATGACAGTAGTTTATTATTATGGCTTTGTAGTTGCATTTGAAGAACGATATCTTTATAGAACAAATGGATTGAATAAGAACAAGAATAAAATATATTTATTTCGTAATTGTTACCTACCTAACACTACAACAGAGTAATTGAAGATATTTGATGAGTTTATTATAAATTACGTACGTTTTTCGATATATAAACCAGGTATTTAAACACAAATTTTCCATAGATATTTTCATTTATCATTTAAAACAAAGACATAACAGGTTCTTATATTATACGTTTCATTATCTTCAATACTTATTATTCAGTAGATATCATGGCATAATCCAGGACATAAAGTAGAATTAATCTATATGTTAATTTACAATTGTAGTGCATAAATTACTAGTGAAAACCATGACAATAGAAGTAATATAACTTGAGTTACGTAAACTTGCAATATACCTACCTAAATTATAACTTACAGCGATTCGATCTATGTATAATCAGTATGGCTTTATGTGCAATATAAAGCGCATTGGTAACTCAATTGCGTCACCGCAAGAACTTTATGCAATGAAGGTAAAATTATCGAGCGGAAAAATATATTTTTAATCCTTATACTCATGATTTTGTTATTAAATAATAAAGATCGATGTTAAAATCGACTTAAGTTTGAGTCAAAGTTTAGTAGGTTTGTATTAGGTATTTAATTCTATACCAATAACAAAATATCAAAGCTGTTTATTATTAAGTTGTCTGGCAAAGAAGGGGCGAGTGGGGTGAGAGGTTGAATTGGGGGTACTGAGTTGCGTACATGCAACCAGTTGCAGCTCGTTATGAATTATTTAGAGTTGACGGTGTATTTGTTTTAATTTGAATCGAATTAAAAAGGACACGTGCTATGCAGGTTGATTTCTAAAACAACATTTAGAGAGGAACCTGATCGTAAAAGTATACATGTGTTTAAAAAGTTTTAAGTACAATAAATTATATTATGTGTGCATCTTCTGCGATACAGTGCCGTTATGATGTGACGAATCTGGGCAAATGGTAAAGCATTACTAGATCTATAATTACCGCAGAGAATTGCGATAAAACGGAAGTTAAAGATAATCCATGGGCTACCTCCTATCGTATCAAGCAGGACCACTTTGTAGAGTAGAGAATAGGAAAGAATATTATATTATTCTACTCTTCTTGATCTTTAGAATTTGAATAATATATTAGGAGTACTTATATACTATCTTTTTGTCCACAGCTTTACAAACTTACGCTTGGGTGATCTGGGGATGTTGCTTCGTCCTGGTAGTAGCAATATGTGTGCTGTACGCTATTACATTGCGATCAGCCCGAAGTCAATGGGGCGATTCCTTCTCCAGTTTGGCTGTGGTACTAGCCGTCTATCCCGTAAGTATTATAAAATACTTGTTGTTTTCTATCTTGCAGCATATAAAAACCTTTTATTTCTATCGAGTCGAATTGTGAATCTAAACCATTCTCAAATTCATAAAAAAAAGTAAAAAACATCATCAAAATAGGCCCAACGTTTAGGAGGAGTTCAGTGACATAGTATATAAAGATATGAATGGTACTTAGGTATCTTTTTATGTTGAAACGCTCATAGCCTATGTAGGTGATACTTAGTCTTTGCGTTACAATTACATTATCAATTAAATGCTTCCAGACGAAACCAGTTCTGATATTGAGACTTAATTATATAATACGTTTTTATTTACAAAATTAAACAATTACCATTATCTCCTCCCGTTGATAAGGGTAAAACAACTGTGTTGAAATAAAAACCGTGTTTAAATTTACATAGAGAATTAGTAAAAAGGTCCGATGCAGGTATCACTTTTTTAACCTGACGGGCGTCTATAAATAAGTTTTATGTCAAAGAAAGGTAGAAAAGATGGAATTGTGAAGCGCATTTATTCTAATACATGGTTTAAAAAAGTTCCTTGGATAACATATTATTAATTTTAATCTTTTGTTTTTCATAATATACGATGGTAATGTTAATATTAATACACCATTTATTTAACTTTTCCCAAAAACGTATTTTTAAATAGGCCTTTATTTTACTTTAGTACGATATTATTATGATATGCGAAACCTGTGCCTTGCATTTCAGTACTTACTGTAGTCTAGCATACTGCAATAGTACGCTATGTTGTTTGCTGATTGCTAGTTTATTTTCGCATCTTTGCACATCTTATCTACTGAAGTTTAGTTAATTTATAGTTTTAATACTATATGGAAACAAAGGTACCCGATAGCTTAGTTTTATCTAGTCGACTGTGTTTTTAAAGATTGTTTTGTTTGTTATTTGATAACATTTAATCTCAGGTTAGACAACTGTGTATTTATTTACAGATAATTTAACACGGTGCGAGTTGTACGATGCTTCAGAATCAATTTTAAGGTGTTATAAATTCGTTAGATCAATGCGGAAGTTTTTAAAATAAAAAAAACTGTAACTATAATAATAACAACCTTCATATTGCATTTGTTTAAACCTGATTGAAAAATAGGAAAACCGTTTTAATTACAATAGTTTTTGACTATTTACCGATGAATTGCTATGTCCAATTACCTAACCCTATGCATCTTATGACAACAGCATAACAATTAAATAGGAACAAGGTATAAGGCCTTGATTTTATTTAAATTCTCGTACTTGACCACTTTAATACCGATGGGGCCGTGAGAGCTGCTTATATTGCAATGCTTTTCTATTGTATAAGTCAAGTCTGACCCACTTACCACCAATTATTCATGATGATGCACCTTTTATATTTATTTCATTCATATAGTCAGTAAGATTCGTCCTTTAAAATAATTCCCCGATACTAAAAATGTACATCAAAACATTTCTTGTACAATACTAAATTCAAATTAAAATTGAAGATCATTTATTCATATAGGTATTATTTCAATACACTTATGCACGTCATTTTTTAATTCTACCACCGTTTCGGAATGGTGCTTTTACATCGAGGGAAAAAAAAGAGGTGTACCAGCAGTGTTGTTGGGTTTCAAATGGGAAGTACAAAGCAAGAGCAGAAGGCTTGCTTGTAGCAGTAGGGCAGACGTCATTGCTATGAAATCCGTTGTTCAGCAGGATGTTACGCAAGCGTGTGTGTTCATATAAATGTAGTCGCGAAAACCCCAAATATCAAGTAACTACGTTACGTACTCGTAAGACCCAGCAAGCTTCGTATCTCCTTGGAACATTTGTCCCGTTTTTGTAAAATTTCTTATCAATGTTCAACTGCTATTTATCGTAGCGTTATGTTAGCCTATAAGCCTTCCTCGGTAAATGGACTAACACAAAAATAATTTTTCAACTCGAACCAGTAGTTCCAGAGATTAGTTCGTTCAACTTATACTATATACTACTACGTATTTGACTGAAAATTAACAACGTTAGGTGTATGAACTTCCAAGTGCATCAATCCGCTTTGGAGCACCGTTGAGTATGTTCTTGTCCTCCTCAATACTGAGGAGAGACCCGTGTCCTGTAATGACCATTAATGGGTTGACGCCACAGTTGTGCGGATGCATCCATATCTATAATCTATAATAATAATAATAGAAAGCTGAGAGTTTGATTGTTTGAACGTACTAATCTCAAGAACTACTGTTTCGAATTGAAAAAGTCTTTTTTTCGTGTTGCATAGTATAGTTATGTTAAATAACGCTACGACGAATATGAGCTCAGCATTGGTGAGAAATGTTGCCGGTTCTACTAGTAATTTTATACTTAGATGGTGTACAAATATCATTGCTTCACATTTTCAGGTGGTAGCAACGTCAGCTCTAATAACTATCGTGGTACCCAGAGCTCGAGTGTTGTCCGAGGCCATGGCGCAGCAGATAGTGATGGTCGCTATGTACCATCTATTTTGTTTGTTTATTGCCGAATGTGGCGGTTTCAAACAATTACTAAGGTAATTAGAATTATGTCTACACATCATTAATGATTAATTAATAAGATCCAATTGACTAAGAGTTGCAGTATCTAACTATATTGCAAACATTGCCACGTTTTTGGACAAAGAGGGTTGATCGCTTTTCTCTTATAAGCCAATATATTGTTGTACTCCAAGTCTTAAACATGGATCACGTTTACATACAACGTTCTTCCGCTAATTTATGCTTATATTAAAACCTTCAATTTCCAGACGTGCAGAAGGTTTTAACCTGGAAACTAGAGTGCCACCGTGTTGTTGCTGGCCGTGCTGTTTCTTACCTCGGCCGCCCATAAAGCAGTGAGTAAATCCTGACATTGTCGAAAATGAAAACTTTAACTTAAATTTCTCGGATATGGACGGATCAATGTTCGGCCTGATACGTTAATTAATAACAATGGAAGAATAATTCTTCAAATTCCAAAATGCCAAGAGATAAGGAGGAATAAAACAGACTCAGTCATTACTTCAAAAAAATAAAAGCTGGTAAAGTATACCATATTGCTACTTAGCTTACAAGTTGGCATCCTCGTATACCTATGTAGGTATGTGGAAAGTCATTATGTCGTACGATACTCGAAAGAAATTTGACGTCGAACGAATAGTTATGTTGTTAAGATTAATAAAAAAGATTACATGCGGTCCAAATAAGTCACGCAAAGTGCTACTCAGAACTTATTCGTTTGGTCGTAATAAACTTGACCTTAAATTACTGTTCGTTTACTACCTAAGCCTAGCCCCTCAATTACTTAGTACCCACTAATTACTGAGTACCACTAATTGATGGTTGGAATTGATGTTCTGTAGAGGGTGGAAGTACTGGAACTATTAAGTGATTAATACCACAATTGGTGTGAACTTCGTAAATTTACACGGCCGCCATTTCGCAAAAGGATGATTAAAAATAGTTCTGACAGAAAACCAAATAAGCTCTTACTAATTTGTGTGTTTTATACGTCGAAAATCTGGGATCGTTCCTAAGCGTCGCATATTTCTGAAATCGATAATATAAAATTTTTTATTGTCCTTAATCTGTGAACAATGTTTGATCACAGTTTGATAATAGCGCTAGCTGTAATAATAGGACACTATGCAGATCGATTTAAGATTCCGAACCCTTCCAAAATCTGAAAGCTTTCGAATGTAGTTTAGTGGGTGAGAATTACACACGACACGAAATCTCAACATGAGAAGTCAGGTATCTCGATATCTGTTGAAAGGTTCCTCAACAAAAAACGGCAAAAAAGCAGGTAGTGGAAATACTATAGAATTTTGCCGCGTAGTGAAAGGAGAAAGAAACAACTATTTATAATAGGTACTGTATTGACAAAGGACATGATGGAACAATGGTGTGCGATTTCGAAGAAAAAAGGATGCAAATCAATAACATCATATTTGTTACACTAACAATAGCTCTTTGGATTTTAGCAAGAAGAACGTATAATAATTTTATCACTATGATATGAATGATACACTTAAGATATGAAAGATATATTATTCTAGTCTTAAATATATATAAATAGAATAGTAAAAAAACGTGACAGAAACAGAAGCCAAATATACATCAATTTTATTGCATTTTCTACAAAAATACTTTCTAAAATATAGAGTTTTATGTTAATATACTTAGAGATTAATGAGTATATTAAACGTGCGAAGTTGTGATAAAACAAGTAATAAAAATGTTAGCTATCGCATGTATGATAATGAAACACGTCTGGTTATCGATATGTTCTAATTATTAGTGGATTACCGTACTCCACGCGATGGCAAGTGTTGTCCTTTTAGTGCGTAACTGCTTTCACACTTAAGATTATTTCTACTGACATACCACATACTTGATTAAAAAAGAGTTACAAATTTATAAAAAATCTGTTATTCAAATGTTACCAAATTTTCATTAAGTATCTACTTAAATTTATTAAATTATTTCTGTTACAGTCGGAATTTGACATGGCTGCGTTATCTCATTCTCCAAATGTCCTTCATTCAAGCACTTATATATACCGTATTTCTTATTTTAAGAGCAGAAGATTTGGTAAGTTCCTATGAATTTCTAAAACGATTTTTTTACATAGGTATTGTACGCTAATTGATTGACAACGCAATTTTCAACTAATTAATTTATTGTATAACAAAGTACGAGAAAAATATGTTACAAATGTACAAAAAAGACGTTCTTATAGCTGAATAACTAAAGAATCCGATATGGAGAGTTGGGAGGATATGAATACTTGTCATGATGTTTAGGATATTAGAAGAAATTTAGGGATATTTTAGGATAGGATATTTAAGGAAAAATAAAATTGACCTACTTTAATGGGATATAGTATAGGAGGGACTTGCACTTTAATAGACCTTAGCTAAGTTAATATTACAGTGTTAATAAATTTGTGATTATAAAGGATTTTTTTTCAGATGTTGTACAACCACGTGTTTGCTTACTTCCAAGTCTTCATTGCTGCGTCCATTCTATCAGGAGTGTGGGGCATGATTATGAGTGTTCGCACCGTACAAGCTGTGGGAGTGACCGCGAGACCCAGATTCCTGGCCTTGCAGTTGGCGTTGATCATAGTAAAACTTCAGTGCGGTCTCGCCAAAGTTGTGTCCGACCAATTTGCGTTGCCCTGTGCCTTGGATTTGCACCCATCTGTCTTCGTGAATAGTGAGTTGATAACATTTCCATATATTTTTTACTTGCTCAATAGCAACATATTCGGAGTAGACTATAAAATTAAACTATCATTAATTTTTGATACGATTACGAAGATTCTATTATGGGTTACCTAAGACGATACGATAATGCCGCGAAGAAAGTCAATTATGAGACTAGTATTTTACTAGATATTTATTTTATAATAAAATGTATAAATAACTATGTGTTCAAAACATCAAATGTAATTTTTATCAACTATCTTGGGCTCAGATTTGATCTTAAAAAGGCAAAAGTTGCTTTTAGTAACTTTGCTATTTAGTTTTGAGGAACACAACAAAAGTACTAAGGTAATCATAATTAACAAAGTATGATCTTGTTAGGAGTTACCAGCCCACGATGGTAACGTATTGCTGAAAATTTCGAGTTTCTCCAGAAAGCTCCATATCCCCAACAAAGTGTTGTTAGGAAAAATTCTGTAGCTGGATCAGGTAATAAAATTAGTGAAATCCACATTCGACCTTATAATAACCTTTATTAGCACAACAAAATGACAGATTTTAAATGTAACAGGTTGTAAACTCCTTTTTTAAGAAATAATGTACTTGTGCCAGAAGGGCTCACTCTTCCACATCTGTCTTTAACTTATGCATCGTAAGGGTCAGAGTCATCTACCACAGGCTAATTACAATGACATCCATGCAGGATCATTTTCAAATTTATTGCCTTTTCGTAAATTTCCGTGAATCTTTCTGACAATAACATAATGTCGTTATAACCTATCTGTACTGCTTTCAGTGATACAAAGCATCATCATGATTGGAGAGATGTTCCTGCTATCATTATGGGCGTGGCGGCTGTACCGCGTTCAACCCGGGAAGACTATACCTAGAGTACAGAATGTAGTCATCGCCGTAATTGATGACAACCCTAACGCAATGGATGTGAAACTGTCTAAAGAAGGCATCGACAATCACACGTTCAATAATAATAACAAAGTTGAATCTTGCTCTAATTTGAATACTTGAATTGTCATAACAACTAAATTTTCATCATCTGTTCATTATTTTGATATTCAGTATGCAATTTTAGAAAAAGTAACTTCTGATATATCGTCAATGTAAGATATTGGTCTCTTTTTTCAGTTAGAGCATGGTTAATGATGTCTGAAACGTTAGTAAAATATAATGTTGATTCTTAAAGATCTGTTTTATAGATTTGTTTAAGTGTACCTGATTGTTTTATAATAAAAAAGTTCATTTAAAATAATTTATTTTATTTATGGAAAGTAATAAATGATTTTGCAAGTCAAACATATAAAATTAGGAAAAAGGGAATTCGTCTCGTAATAAATTTTGATATTGTTATAATAGATTTAAATTCCATTTGTTTTTATTTTTGCTCCTCTTTTTCTTGGCCTTCTTCTTCTTTGCCTTGTGATATATCTTCGCTTTCTTCTGATGGGGTACCAGAACGTGAATTATCAGAGCCATAAATATTATGCAATTCTTCAAGCTTGTAATTAATTTTTACGCCTTTTGTAGCAGTCTTATTAACTTTGCTGACAAGTGATTTCGTTTGCTCTTCAAGCCTCTTTAGGCGAAGGTCTCGAGCTGCAAATCTTGCCGCGTGATTTATTTCATTAAAAGTACTAGGTTCTCCAACATATTCTTCTGAGCTATCATGAGATAAGTTTTGTTTTTCAGAATTTTCGTCCAAAGGGCTTACCCCAGGGTTTTCTTTGAATAATTCTAGATTATCAACAATTTGATCATCAGCAATAAGAGCCTGTGGTAGTTGAGATGTATTAGAGCAACAACTTTCTGAATTTTGTGATGTTTGAGTTTCCTTTTCAGGATGTTCATTTTGAATATCCACACTTTCTGTTATAACCGTAGAATCGACTTCAGAAGGCGTATTAATGTCTAATAAGTTGGACGATCCAGTTGTATCTTGTGAAATTTTAATAAGGTTATTCATTTCATTGGGATTAGTGCCATCTACAGAAATTACATTGTCTTCATCCAAATTTGTTTGTGTAGTAGTTTCATTTGAGTCTAAATTATTTCTTACAATTTTAGTATCTTTCTCAAATAGCTCAACGTTTGCAGATTCATGATTTTGTCGACTAGTAGTAGGTCGATTAAGAAGGTGATCTAGGGCACTGTTTATTTCGTCACTATATTTAGATAGTGTTTCAGTTTTCTTCAGCAGTGATATTCCACCTTTTTCCAAATTTTCTAATCTTTTATCCTTATTAGACAGTCTTTCATTTTGTTCTTTGATGCTTTTTAAAATAGCCGCGGGATCGATAACTACCGGTGGGTTCAAATGTTGTGCTTGAAGGGATGATGAACTAGCTGTGGATTCTGAAGATATATTTTCAGTCTTAGCCAAAATTTTATGACTGAGATCCACAGTAGCTGTAACTTCAGTATAGGAATCATTTGTAATATTACCAATTTCATCTATGGTCGGTTCAGTTACTCTACCATTTTGAAGTAAATTTTCACTATTGCAATCAAATGTTTCGGGAACATCATCCTGTGTGTCAAGTGGTAAATCAGCAACGTCCAACATATCACTAGCCGGGTCTTCTCTTTCTGCAGCTAAATTAAAATCAGTACTCGAGTCTAACACCGTTTCGAAAGATTTTTTAACCTTTTTCTTGCATTTTACCTTAGGTTCTGTGATATATTCTCTTTCATCATTAGACTCTGAGGATTCATCTGATGGCCTTTCGTCACTATAACCACTCTCAGCTGAATTGTTTAGTGATGCAGAACCAGGCTTAATTTTTCTGTTTGAGAATTCAGTTCGTAATTTTTTCCAGTCTCGTTCAGACTGTGTATTTTTTTCACGCGCTTGTTCCCATTTTTCACGGCAATACTCCAGTTCCTCTTTAAGTTCATTCAATAATTTCCTTTTTTGTTGTAATTCATATTTAAGTATCTTTTCATGTGTATGTAATTGATGATGATGTCTCCGTAAACGACCAACGACATGCCAGGTTTTGCTGAGCTCTGTAGTCACGAGACAAAGACGTTTTTCTTGTTCCCCTAATCGTGTTTCTAAATGATTATTTAATTGCTTCATTCGATTAACTTCTTTTATTAAAGATAACTTTTCCATTATCAGATCCTAAAATAAACAAAAAACAAGATAAATATCTAATTATTAGCAATCGTTTATGTTTGTACACTGAGAAATTACAACGATTTTTGTGCTTTGAGTTTCAAGAAATTCAAAATTGAATTTGGCTTGCTACCAAGCTTAATAACAGTAATGCGAATTTTATGACTAGTGCAAAACGTTGGTCATGAAAGTATTTTAGTTATTTTTAAATCTTGAATAGTGACTCATATATTTAAAATTATTATGACCCATTTGCTAGAATGATTGACTCACCTTTAATCTTATATATGTTTGACTAACACTTGGGACTAAAACAGGACCCGACTTCGTTTCCACAGACTTGTAACAGGTTGTTACTTTATCACTCGTATTTGTGTCTGCCTCACTTTGCTGGCTTAATAGCTCCATTAAAACTCTCCATACTTTTGGTAAGTTTTCAGCGATTTCTTCAGCTTTAGTATTCAATGTATTTCGCGTTTCTAAAATATATTTACATGTCATCAAATAACGTTAATTTCGTTAAATAAAATATTTTTATAAATATTATTAAATTAACGTTATTACCTGTTTCAGCGTTGAACGATTCATTATCAAGATCTTGTTTATATTCAGTGTCATTGCTTTCGTTTTCGTCAACTTGATTAATTAATTCTAGCAATAACTTTGGCAAAGCAGACGATGACTCCGAACCGTTTTCTTTTTCTGCCATATGGGTTAATAGGCCATGATTTTCTTCAAGTCGATGTATAAGTTGGTCAAGATCTTTCTTTGTTTTGTATCCTAAAAGTACTTGAGAAAAGAGCTGCAAAAGATAACAATTTCAATCAAAACAAATATCATTTGATAGATACGTAATATAACTATACAAATATCAGAATGAATATAACATTAATAATAAAGTTAGGTATTACTCCATCGAAAACTTATTTGTTTTTAAACAGGTATTTATATAATTTATATAATTATTATATAATTTATAGAAATATAATTTGGCTATGCTGTATTTAGCAAACGTTACCTTATTTACTACTGCCATTTCAGCTTGTAAGCCCCGAGTTTCTTCTTGACAAGATGAAATTTGATTATTTTTATCTTCTATCGTGCTTTCTAAGGAACTAACTTTTGCTTCTAGTTCTTCGATATTTTCAGCGAGATTATTACATCTGAAAAATTTAATGGCAGTATTAATGATAAAAATCGATTATTACCTGCGGCTTGGTCAACGATTTTTATTAATCCCATCAGTTTTGTGATGACCCGAGTTTTTTTTTATCTGAACGTTGATGGCCAAATGTGTAGAACTCTCTTTATAATATAAATAAGATTAAATATTTACAAAATTAAAACCATACTTTTTAATTTCAGCCTGTTTGAGAAGTTTTTGTTCTTCAAGCTCTCGAAGTAAAGCTTGCCTCGTAGATTCAGCTAACCGAGCTCGTTCTTCATAAAGTCCTCGTAAAGTCCGAATGTTCTGTAATTGGCGCTCATACTCCTGTCTTAGGTCTACCGACAAAATGTTAGTCTCTCTGTCGGCCAATGACTGTTCTATTTCATTAAGTTTATCTTTTAGCTGTAACAAGGATGATATAAGAGAATGGTTCACGACGATATTGTGACGATTTAAAATCGTCATAATATGTTATATTGTATGTATTGCCTCAAATCGTGCATTGCATGATTATTTGGCGGATTGTCAAGATCCAGTGCCAACGACATATGGAAGAGTTGCGACGCATGCAGACGTTGCGTCGTAGCGGTCCCTGACCGGTAGAAGTACGTACGACGTCAGGTCGTTGGCTTTACACGGCATTGAAAAATAGGAAACATTTATGAACATATATAGATATCCAGTTGAACTCAATGAAAAAGGATTGTAGTAAATAAGATTTACAAGAAATTATACTCCTATTTACTTACAGAAAATAGAGAAATGACAATAAACTATTACCGTATAGTTATAATAATGTTAAAGAAAACATTTATAGATCTATTTACTTTTGACTCCCACTGACAAAAAAAGATGAAAAGGTTTTAGCTACATTTTGTTATGGCAATTTTTAAAGTTTACTCGTAATTAAGTTAAAATAATAAAGAAGAGAAAAAGATACACTAAATTATTAAATTGTAAAAGTACCTTGGCTTTCCACCATATACTTTTGCGAAAATTTGTTTTTTTTTTAATTTTACTCCAAAGGGTTTATCCCAGAGTTTTCTTTGAATAATTCTAGATTATCAGCAATTTCATCATCAACAATAAGAGTGTGATAATTGAGATGTGTAGAACAATAACATTCTTAATTTTGCGTTTGATTTTTCTTTTCAGGATATTCATTTTGAATATCCACACTTTCAGTTATAACCGTATAAGCAACTACAGAAGTTATATTAATTTTAAATAAGTTAGACATCAATCATCCTCATGATTAATTATTATGTTATTACATTATCACACGTTACTAGTTATCTACTTTATTTAAAATATTCTTACCTGACTAAGTTGTTGTTCACGAAGATTTATCATAGTCTTACTAACAGCTATTACTTCTTTCAATGCATTAATTTGTTTAATTGATTCTGTATTCTGAGCACTCAAATCAGCTATATCAGAGTATGCGCTTTGAAGAGCGTTATTAGATTCAGCTAAATCACATCTTAATCTGTTATTATTAGTTTTTAGCTTCTCAAATTCTTCCTTCATTTGATTTACAACTTCAAAGAGATCACAATTTTCTGTTAAACTTACGTCTTGTGGAATTTCAATATTGTTTTGAACTAACAAATCTTGAAGAAATTTATTTTTTTCCATTAAATCTAATTTTGAGTTTCGTTCTGCTTCAAGGGCCTTTTCTAAATTTTTCTTTTCGGAACGATGGCGAGCCAGTATCTCTTTCCGTTGTTCACGTTTTAAGCTTAGTTGTTTTCTAAATTCGATCATTTCATCTTCCTTAATTTTAGCCCGAACTTGATCTTCATCTTCACTAATGGTGTCATGATATTGTTCCTCAACAATTTCACTTTCATTAAAGCTATCACCAGATCCATTGGCTTTGTCCATTGTTTCCGTTGCACTTGAATATGACTCAGGAAATGCGCTTCGTTCACCAGTCGAGCCTGCACTGAGGATATTTCCCATTTTGGAATACTTTTATAAACAAGGCACTTTGATATACGTAATGAATGATATATTTTTAATAAGACAAAGGAGTGTCGACTGTTGAATCGGCATTAGTTTGAGGCTGGTGTTCCCGAAATAGATCCCCCGTCAGCTCCAGACGTGTGCCGACGCTTGAAGTATGCACAGTATTACCGACCGAATGTTACTCTCCGACGCGGCGACGTACCACCTCTGTCAATTATTTATTTTTACCACGCTATTTCAGACTTAACTATTCGATGTAAAAAATGTTGCATACAGACTTAGGAAACGACCTTGAGTACCTCATTTTCTTAGGAAATATTTAAGGAAAATGTCACGAGGAAGTACAAAGTAAATACGCAATTTTTTTCAGCAAGCGGATATTATGAATATGAGAATTGAGAGTATTAAGCAAACAAAGCATTTTAATTGTTAAAAGAGTATGTGATACGATCATAATCATCAATAAATCAGTGATTATTAGAAATAGTTAATTTTACCACGTAAATCCCTGTTGAATGATTGTTTATTTTTTTTAATATCCATTTGGTGAAGTTTATGTATGGTATCTGATAAACATTATATAAATGAAATTTGAGATATATATACATATATTTAATTGGAAAAGCTCTACTTTTGGTAACGCTATTGGTAGCTCTACTTTTAGAAACCTTCGAGACACAAAGTAATCTTAAATTTGTAGTATTAATTAAGGAATCAAAATAGATATGTATTGCTTTTTGTTTTTAAATTGCAAAAAAAAGTTTATTTTTTTTTATTACAACAATACTATAGTGTCTTCCCGCCTGTTTATTTCTCGCATGTTCCCTTTTGTTGTTCGACATCTAGCAATACACTGTTTTTTGTAGAATAAACATAACAAAAAAAATAGAAATACATTCTGTATTCTATACTAGAAAGTTGCATAAAAAGTCTATAAAAAGGGTAAGTAGTATTTTCAGAGGGCCTTGTTTCGATATTGGTAGGTTAGTGAATTGTACCTTTATAAAGTACAGCTACTCTTATTCACAGTGTACCATTATAATAAATTTCATTTTTAATAAAAAAAAATGTTATTTTTATTTTCTATACGTACTTACATGAAGTTATTTTTTATAATAGTTTGTTATTTTCGTAATATATAGCGTATCAATACAAGTATCACATATTTTTCTATGTATAATTTTAACTTATGGAAATCTGTAGGTGATAATTATAACAGGTCATAATATCATCTGTGAACAAACCGCGCTTAACAGCTAGTAAAAAAAACACGTTCCTGTTGTAATATAAACTAAAAATAAATATTTTTTTTACTTACTTTAGCAACCAAAGACATTCGTGATATGAATGTTAAACCAGTTCTATTATTCTGTTTATGACGAACTAGCGAGTAAAGCTCATATCTAATATAGTTTTGTAATATGTATGCAAAAATTTAAATAATGTGGGTGCCTGGAAGTGAAAATTAAATTATATAATTCCATCATGTTCACCCGAACATACAGTATAATTACTGCTTCATATTGTCTATGAAGATGTTTAATCAACAGCTTAACACGAAAATTGATCAATTTAGATTGGTTCAAGTGATAACAGTGTGTGAACCGCTTCTACTACAAAGGATTGTCTTTTTTGAATAAATCAATTTATCTATATAATTATGTATATACTAATAATAATCACGCCACTGCGGGCGCGGTCGGTACCTGGATGGGTGACCGCTAGTGGCAAAAAGTTCTTGAGCGTTTCCGTGCTTCGGAGGGCACGTTATGCCGACGGTCCCGGTTGCTATGCATTGGAGCAGCGTGGTGGAGTGTGCTCTAGACCTCCTCATTGTTGAGGAGACACCCGTGCTCAGTAGGGGCATATTGTAAATGCACGACAGAAATGTGTCATCTGTGACAGTAGGTTATTTGAAAAGTTTTTAAAACCTATTTAACATTATTTGTAATAGTAAACGACCTTACACAAGATTGTTATTTTCAATTCTGGAGTGTATTTTTTTACAAAATTCAAATTACAAATTCATTATTTCAATAACCCCCATTATTTAAATAAATCGGGCTTCGTGACGTCACTTGATAGTGAAATAAACATTAAAGTAGTTTCAACGAACAAATGCTTACCAGAAAATGACCTTAAAATATATACCTGAGTTATTTGATAAAATCACGTTTCCCAAAAATGTGTTTTAAATATCGAGTAAACATTTCTTTGTTTATAAATTATGCAACAATGGGAAAATTATGATGTAAAAAACATGAACAAACGTTGAAATTTATTTTATTCATTTATAAACGTACTTTATTCGACTTTTCCCAAAACCTTGTTTTTATCGGATCGGCCGTTATAATTTTAAAGGTGCGAAAATATAAAATCTCCAATACGATTAAATTGCAATAATGATTACTATCAGTACGTATTTTTATGCCGCATATTTTCAACACTGAAATGGCTCCGCAATAATTGTATTTATTCAAATGTGCCTGGATTTCAACGTATGTAAGTAATTGGTCACGTCCGTCAGTGATGAAATGAAGCAGTGCATTAAATTCAGTTGTCATGTCCATGTCGATTTGTCGAACACACAATTAATCGATTCTCACTCATTAAAAGGATGTTATTTATCATTTTGCTTCAACTGTACAATTTTACACGTGTCCTACTAGCGGGGGATCCTGGATAGTTTTATAGAATGAAATAGTTCGTCATTTGTCGTCGTTTAATAATCCGCTTATTTTGTAGACATGTTATAAAATCTTATACTAATATATAAAGCTGAAGAGTTTGTTTGTTTGTTTGTTTGATTGTTTGAACGGGCTAATCAGGCACTACTACAGGAACTACTGGACCGATTTGAAAAATTATTTTGGTGTAAGATAGTCCATTTATAGAGGATGGCTATAAGCTATAGAACATCACGCTAAGATGAATAGGAGAGGAGCAGCAATAAAAAATATTGCGAAAACGGCAAAATTTTGAGCTTATGAGAGTTGCGTGCGCTGAGTAAACGGGGAAAGTTACTGAAAAATCATGTACTACAATGTTGATCCCCTCTAAAAGATCTAAATAAAAGTCCGCGACAGCGTATGTCTGGCGTTTAAGGTTAACTTACTATTACCATTTTTATGGTTATCACAAAATGATTTTTAGATAATTTATATGCCAAAACAACGTTTGCTGGGGTCAGCAAGTCTAATATACCCGTCTAATAAGCCGTACCACTAACTTGCCTCTTACTGCTCCCTGGTCTGCCAGCATGGAATTGGGGCCAATACTAGGAACTAGGCTTGCGGAATACTACAAAGGCAATAAAACGCCAAGCCTAAATAATTGTTAACCAAGTACACGGTTAAACTACTCACTACTTGAATAATGGCGTTTCCACTATACGCTTTGCTGATAGGAAATTACTACGCAGCGTTTCTATTGACAACAAGTATATTTAATTAATTACAAGACACTTTTAGGGTTCTATTATTACGCCAATCATTTTGTAGTATTCGAACAATAAGGTATACAACTCGAATTTACCAATTATTATACAATCTAACCAAAGGACTATTAATTAAGTTTGAAATTTAGAATTTATAGTCAGAGTACAAATTTGCTGGCAAAGTCGCTTTTTACATGAAGACTATAGAATTTAAACTTCATAGCCTTTGAAAGCTAGACGCATTATTTCGGCTTGGTTAATTATTAACAGTTTCCTAGTTTTTGCTCGCGGTTTCACATTATAGGTTCTTACTTTAGTTAACTTAGTACATACCGTTTTTGTTCTAATGTCACAATGAAAATGTTTACGCTATTCAAATACGATAACGCGTGAAGACTAAACAAAAAATGTCGCTATTACATTTATAATATTTAACCATTTATTATTAACGGAAATAAAAAAAAACACTATTGTTACCTGAAGCTAAACATTTAGATACAGAACTACATCTAAATCAGTTACATTGTTCCTGAGATTAACGGGATTTTTTCTTCTTCTTTCTTTCTTTCTTTCTTTTTTCTTTCTTTGGCGACGACGCGTTGGTGATGGTTCATTTACCATCATGCGGTTTGTCTGTTTTTTTTGGTTATGTATGATACAAGAGCAGGCGGATTGTATCTTTAGGTTATGTTTCTCCGTAGGCGTCTGGTTTTCTTGATCTTAACCTTCGTACTCCATTTTCAGCTACTTTCAGCACTTTCAGCTACTTTCAGCACTTTCAGCTACTTTCAGCACTTTCAGCTACTTTCAGCACTTTCAGCACTTTCAGCCCTTTAGCACTTTCAGCTACTTTCAGCATTTTCAGCACCTTCAGCTACCACTACACTAGGGGGCCCCCTGAATGTCGATCACTAGTGATGTTATTTGCGGTGCGGTGCGAGCGAGGATTTATTTAAAAAACTCTTTGAACGTTAACAGTCGTAGTTATGCGTAATGACAGTTGCATTTTTATTGAAGGGAATGGAGGGGGTAATGTTACCAGGGTCACTTTTTAAATGTGTACCGTGTTGTATGCGAATTATTTCGTATGGCAATTATTGTACTAATAACCGGCGTTTACAGTTATATACATAAAAAAACTCCCAAAAAACAAACTCAAACATCATTATTTTACGCATTTGTTCCGTGATAAAGTCCCAATTTCTGTTTCCCGAAAACTTTTATTTACATACAACAAATCCAAAGCTTACGTAGAATCCGTGCAAATGCTTTAAAAGTAGTTAAAAGATTTCGCGCACAAACCAGCTGAGATCCCTTTATACGGAATGGGCAGGTCGAACGAAGTAGGAATAAATGGACATGGGTTGACTATTTGACAGCGGTAGGTATATGTATGTATATACGTAGTATTCTACTAACATCTAACCGGATTTATTTTATTGTAAAACTGTCATGTTTATAATGTATCATGTATATTATTTAAGATGTAAGATAATCAATTGACAAAATTGAGTAATCGCAAATTATTTTTTTAATATCTTACAAAGAATTAGTTCCATAAGATTTTAACAAATGGCAGAGTAACCGCCAGTTTCTGAAAGGCTTGTCAAAATTTCGTTCATCTAACACGCATATTAACGTGAAAGTTCTAAGAGTCAATTCGAGTTTCTGAAAAGTTGATTAGCGAATAATATCTGAATAATCATGCTTTCTGCAACCCAATTGACGTTTGACAATAGATTTGACAGTGAA
>DWJN01001352.1:0-18322 GCA_018248895.1 Carystus phorcus
ATGTGTGTCAAATGAATGGTAGTGTGTGTAATGTTTATTTTTATTAATTTCATATGCTTCTACTGCATATTAAAAAATATATTAGCGTTCTGCACTTCTCCTACATACTAACTGTAAGTGGGCCAAATTTCATAATCCTCCGTCCGCGTAATTTTCGTAAAAAGGGGTTCCAAGTTTTTGCTTCACGTATTAATATATAAATTTCATAATACGATTAAGACTGTTATTCTTAGTATCAGAATTCGAGTATCCAGATTGCTTTTGACAAATGACTGTCATTATTTGACAAGATCGAGCCACAGCGCACGGCGTGTCAACACGCTGTTGTCTTCTGTTATTAAACCCACCCCTCGTCATATTGATTCTGTGAACGATTGCATCGTTATACATGCAAGTGTATTAATGAAGCTGTAACACTTCTAATATAAGTGAGTTTGCGATTATGATTTGAGGATCTCGTATCCTAGTTGGTGGGTATAGCGGCAGGTCCCAGGTTCGATTCAAAGTAACACAGACATTTACATTCGCGACTCTGATTAGCCTTAGTGCCGGGGTTGGAGTATGTAAGGGTTTATTTAATTAATTTATTGCAATACACACCAAAATCTTGTGGTTATTGACATAATTATGTATAACTTATTTTTCGCTCGCTGCAGATATGTCTTAATATAATAGATATAAATTATCTTTTTCGATTTAGTTAACATAATTAATTTGTGTATGGTTCTATGTGTGAATTGAACTTCAACTTTAAAGGTGAAATTTATTAATGTAAAATAATAATAACCAAGCTAAAACAAAGAGTTATTTATCTACGATATGGGGAGGAAGTACTGACCCGGAGTTGCTAGTGAAAAAGTAAATAAGTATTTACATCAATCTTTTTATTTAGTCATGTGAAGTAGTTCAATATCATTTATTAATTTCAAATCATGTAGTTCTTACTGTCCCTCGAATAAGTTGTAGTGCATAATAATTATTTTGTTAATATAATTACTAATACTATAATATTAATTCGTTGAACAAGAAGTATTTTCAAATAGGGTCATCAACATAATTAACGTTATTAAACTACAAGAGTAATTAAACAAAACATCTAGAATTAATATTAGAACCAATAAGTGATTGGTGAAAATAATTTATAAATCACTACAACTACGCGTTAGTAAAAGTGCAAATTATAATTTCTACTTAATAATTATTCATTAAAATTAATTACTCATTATAATTAGTTTCGACTATAATTATAGTAAGTAGTTATGAAGTCGTTTCATTAATGAAAGTAATTTATTTCTCGTAATTCATTAAATAATGTATAATAAATGGCTACATATTGACATGATTCGACTAGTCATATATGTATTACATATATAATTTATGCATCTACATAATATAGTTAATGATTTGCAAATCATTCGTATTCCATGAGAAGTTTTTTGTTAACTTCTCATAAATTAATTACGTTATTAACTATAATTTATTACAAATGTATGCATACAAACTGTAACTGGTGGCTGTCTGTATATGGAATATACTTCAAAATTCATAATGGGGGGGCTTTTATATACGCAAAAGAAACTAAGAAAATGTTTTTTCATTTTGTCTAAGTCTGATTGTGTCAATTTAAATGCAGTATTCAGGATCATTATTTTAATGGGTTTTACAAATAAAGAAGTTATGTCAATTATTTATTGACTGTAAGGCGAAACGAAGTTAGCCGGGCCACCTAGTTTTACATAATGAAGATGCATTTATTAAAGTAACTCGAAGACTAAGGAACAAGTATTTTTATACACTCTCTTATAAAGACCCCCTATTATGTATTTTGAAATATATTTGCCATGTACAGACTACGATCCAGTTATAGTTTTATTATTTGTATAGAAGAAGATTGTATATCTGAAATTTTATATATCTTTTGTACGACAATAAATGTCGCAAAGTAAATTTAAGTGCAGCACACTTGATTTGCTATCCCGCTAAGGTTTTCGCTACAGATAATAATAATGATAATATTTTGGTGCTCCGCGAGGAAAATCATAGAGCTGATATTAAAAACATCTATTATTTTGAACCCACAAATATTTTCGTCCAGTCAACTTCGCCAAACTTTCTTTTTCAATTGATTAATATGGTAAGCTATTAACTTTTATTATAGGTATATTAATAAATAAATTTACAAACTTTAACTATAGATTTGTACCTAAAAAGTATTTATAATAAAACTAACGGAAGCAGTATGCATGGAAAAAGTACATATGTCATGTTTTTCCATTTTTATTTATCGGTCTGTCTGTTTGTGAATCACGCAAGAACCGCAAAACAGATTTAAATATAACTTTTATAAGTAGTGTAAAGAATGTTTGTCTAGGTTACTTTTAAGACCATGAAATACATCTTTCCCGCACATAACAGATACAAATTAATTTGAAGGTTCTATCAAAATATTCGTAATTCATAATTATTTTGACAGCATTATTGCACCGGTTAATTTTTTTTTTCTAATTGATTAAACAACATAATAATAATAATAAGACGGTAAAATTAAATAAAATTTCAGCAGCAATTGTTTTGTGTAAGCACTAAAGGTTAACTAAGGCTTAGAGTCGCCGATGTAAAGGGAGGACATGTTAATTGGACAGTGATAAAATGAACAGGCGCAAATTTTTAAGGTATGCTAAGCAAATCTAGCTAGTGAACAAAAAATGAAATATAAAAAAATATAGGAAAAACTTTACAATCATTTATTAAATCTATATATTATGTCACTGATATAGAATAATAAAAGCTTCCATAGTGTAACTACTCAGTTTTATATTCAGTACCTGGACCTATACGAATAATAACAACTTCCTAGTTAAAAGAGCCTATACTAGTAGAAAAAATCATAACTTCGAGACTATAAAACATTAAAGAGTAAACATTAAATAACAGCAAAGCATAGTAGAATCTTCTGTGTCGTACGAGCAAACAGCTCCGTACAGATCCGGCATCGATGATTAGTATCCTTGTAAACCGTCGAGCTCTCCTCGTGATAAATAGTCAAGCTCTGGCGATAGGCCAACCTCGCGGAATAATCAAATTTTATTCTCCACACTGGCTCCAAGCTCCATACAGCCATGCCGTGTCTTTTATGGATTTTATCCCCCTAACAAGATGCTCGGGTTTCGTTGCGGTCGCTTGAATTAAACCGTCGTTGATAAAGCCCTTTGGCGCGGATGCTATTTCCTGTTGAGCCAAAGATAACGCTGGAGGAAGATAAATAAGCTCTCTGCTTATTTGGTTGACGTCAACGAAGAATATGCTTACAATTATTTATTCCTACTTATTGAGAAGTAAGTTGTTTTTCGTGTAAATTACTTATACGTTCGTTAAAGATAAATTAGGAAATGAAAAATTACATCCGCAAAATAAGTAAGTACATCACAAATGATGATGTGTTTATTCCCAAACAGAAGTTCACTGCGTCGATGTTCGCTAACAATCTTTATAAATAAAGCGAACCCATTGCCTATTCATGACGGGCAGAATTCGCCCCCTCCCCGTCCGCGCACCCCCGTATCAAACAAGCCCCTTCATGTCAAATACTCCGCGCCCCGCGTCTGTCAAACTCTTCGCCAGCGTTTGACAGGGATCCTCCCTAGCCCGCGGGGTGGAGAGCCACCTTGCAATCTGTACGACCGTACTAAAATCCACCTTAGGATTGTGCGTTTAAAGTTTAATTTTGTGGTGACGGTTGCAGTACTCCCCCGCAGGCCGCGCGGCTGTCACGAGTCTAGGTGCAGGCGCCACGTCGAATGATGGATGACGTCAGGGAAGGTCGGCAGCATCACGCGTCATTCATGTGTACACAGGCGTAAGGGATACGTTTTTCGCGTGACGATATAATATCGGTGATATGCAAATTTGCTGTCGGGCTCCCGTCGAACTGACGCGAGCCTATAGGAAACGGCCGTCGAGATTAACATGCATGTCTATTATTGATAATTAAGAATTTAAATTAAAATTAAATATTGTAAACTCCGAGTCATAAAATAAAAACCAAAAGTTGCCCAAATATTTTATTATACATATAATTATTATTTATGATTTTCACTGGTAACATATTCGGTATGAGCAAAGCAAAAAAATTACGTGACGTCATGTAAAAATCTGAAAACGAAAAAATTTTAATATTTACAAATGGAATAGTTCTTGATTACCTATACGAGTATGCCATATCTGTTTGCAATCCAGAGGCGCTACTTATTAAAGTATCTATTTTGCGTAATAGTGGCTCAATTCGTGTAGGGAGTTCGCCCCCTTCGCGGGCCGACTTGTTCCTCTAATGTATACTTTATGAAAATTAAATATTTCACTCGCAGCGGCTTTGAGATGTTCCGCGGAGTGGGGATTACAACAAATTTGCATTATTTAATGGATATTGTGCGTGAGGATTTGTCACGAACTTCACTTGTTTAGTTCACGATGTGCCGCTCTGTTTTGTTGATTTTGATTGATCGCTCGCTTCCAGTTTTGTATCGAATTTAAACGCCTCAACAAACATTAAATTTCAAACTCAAATAGTTGTTGAGGATTACGTGAAGTTTTCGAAGTTGTTCAGGTTTTAAGAGCCGCCCGGTAGTTCGAGAGTTTCTAGTTTGAGCTTGTAGTAACGTTGGCTCGCTCAAACTGTTTGCCGTTCTTTATTTTTCCCTTCTTTATTTTTTCATGAATAAAACAACAGATTTCTACTTCCGCCGCGTAACTTCTCTCTCCCACCTTCGATTTATTCGTCGGATAAAGAAAACTTCCTTTAAAAATGTAAGAAAAGTTCCCTTTAATATTTTCCGTCTGTTAGCTATCTCGCGGCTTGCCGTTCATATTATGCGCATTTAAAATTATGTTTTTATTTTCGTCCTCAATGGTTTAAGGTCGCCGGATTTTCCTTGAATCAAATGTATGCCTATTAACATAACGTTTGAGGTTCAACCGATTCAAATCATTTATGTTTCCTTCCATAATAATCTTTGCCAGTTTTGTTCCGCAACTATTCGAGTTGAACGTACAATGTTCAAGGCAGTATTATCCTTGAATCATCATTTTAGTTACGCTTTTGCAATGTTCAACCGTCACGCTGTGGTTTACGCGCAGTCAGGGCTCATTTGTAATTCTAATGTTTGTATGATAAGTGTACAAAAACTGCAAGTTACTTATAGATATTATATAAAATAATTCTTAACGCTTACAATAAAATTCAATTTTACAGATTTAGCACTGATCACAGAACTATGTCTGATGTTAAGCGTTACCGATGTACATTAAAAATAATAAAAACATTTTTCAACAAATCAATTCGATTTCAAACTCTTTGTCTTTTCTTTTTCTCTCTCTTTCAATTATTCCATTATTTAAGCAATCTTCAACTTTAACTAGAAAACTGCCAGTTTCAGATGATTACTTTTATTTGTACACTATAAGTGATGTAGAGTTAAGTTCAATTTTATACAATTTAAAATTATAAACAAAATTGTTACATACGTCGCATTTACCTAACAGATAACAAATTTGTCGTAGTTAAACATTGAACCTGAACCTGCTAGCTTTCAGAGGGGATAATTATCAACTAGGATACAGAGTCTCCAAATCATATAGGATAGTCCGTCCATCCTAAAGTACTATCCTACCTACCTGTATATGGGATCAGGGAATATTAGTACTTCCAGGATATAAGATTAAGAAATAATAAGTGTTACAGCCAGACACAGGATGATCCGATTACGATTTTGTTCGCATAATGTACTCGAAAAAGTATTTTATTAATTCATAGCAGCAAGAAGCTTACTTGTTAGTTATAGTTTGGGCACTGGGCCAAAGGTAATCTGAATCTGGAATCAAGACCGTATTAATATTATATACCGTTGAAACTACGATCACAGTATATAATAGCTATGAAATTGTTACTCAATAAGCATGTTTTAATGCAAACAGCATCTACATTATACCCACTCGAAAACTATAACTAACTCGAGCTCCGCAAAGGCTAGTGTTAACATATGTATATGTGTATTTATAGTTGTTGAAAAGATGTGCTGAGGAGTTTCTTTCGCCGTTTCTTCTCCTCGATGTAAAAGCACGACAAAGCATGACGTGCATAAGTGTATTGAAGTAATACCTATATGAATAAACGATTTTTGAATTTGAATTTGAATTTGAATATATAACGCTGTATGTAATTCAAATTAATATTGAGCAGGAATAAATTATTTACCGCAAAACACTTTACAGGTTTACCTAGCTTTACAGCCTATTTGGTAGTTTGGTAGTGAACTTGTGTGTAGAGTAAGAAGTCCCGGGTTCAATTATCCTTAGTCGTTCGTTTGATCGGTTATAATTATTACGAATAGATTTTGGATTACTAAATATTTCTTCTTAAGTAATTTGTGACATCTAATTTATGAAAGCTACTCACAGCATAGATAAACGACGTTAATTTTGACGTTACTTGATGCAAACATTGGTAAATTTCAAAGTTACTTTGACATAAATGTTGGCAGCATTGATGTAAATTTGAATGTCAATAGACGTAAATTTAGTCGTCACTTTGACGTAATTTTTGGCGTCACTGTGACATATTTTTTGTTGTCCATCCATCCATCCATGGAGTCAGTTTGGCGTAATTTTTACGTCGCTTTTGACGCAAATACTTATGGAATAAGACAAACGGTATAAGTAATGGTACAATAATAAAGCCTCACATTGGTTACAGCGCGATACTATCGGCAATCTATCAAGCAGGGAGCGAGGCGCACTGTGACAGTAAACTTGTTACTAACACCGGGGGCCAACACTAGCAATTTAAATTCAACCTTATCGAGGCTAAGACCTTTAATCCTTGTCGTTATTAAGAAAAAATATGTTTTAGATTTCAGTCATAATTCCGTAAACATTTTATTCAATGAAGTTTGTGGTTTGATGGACGATGACAGTTGACAATGTGACATTAGTGACATTAGTGACATTAAATATTGATTGTTAGTGAATGTCGCTTAAACAAAAATGTTACTGTAAATATGACACGGCTAACTTTCACCTAACAGGCAATGAATGATTAACATAAACGTAACATAATGTAATAATTGACATAACTTCTTTATCTGTTAACTAATTAAAATAAAAAAGACACTAAATGTTAAATAAAGCCCATCGCAATATAATCCTGAAATCTACATTCAAATCGGATAAGCCTTACAGACAGTGATTAGTTAGTTTTATTATAATATGTATAGATATTTTAACGGTTCTAGTATGAAAAAGTAATAAAAGCAGTCAAACTTTTATAATATTTTTTTTGTTACCTTTAAAAATACTCTGTATATCAGCTACCTACTATATGTAAATTGAAACATAGCTCAGTATATAATAACATTATCCAGTGAATTTTCTAAGTTTAATTCCTATAAAAATCAATTGCCAGCTCCCATGTTTATATAGATTACTGAATGATTTCAAATCTAATCACTCTTATCATACCAGTTTAATACATTGCATACAATGGTTTTAAGCTTTCTTTGCACTGACTACTAAAAAAATTGATAGAACAAAAAAATCTTATACCTTGCTAAGGTTATATAAAAATTATAAGGAAACTATAGATGCAAATAAAAATATGTCAGATCAATAGTGATCCATCAAGCTCTAAAAAGTGTCACTTGTTTTATACAATACAAGTAATTTAAATTTAAGCCCTTCGCAACCGGGGGATCATATCGATAGGGATTTATTCCGGGTTCGCGGTTCCGTAGGTTCCGTACACCCCTTGAAGAAAAAAAAATAACAAATATTCTTTATTTAGAACGTTTTACATGAATAATTTCTTTAATACATTTGAATGAGTATTGAAGCGTGATTTTGTAAGACTTTCAATTAGAAACATATGATTACCGAAATGATTCACGTTATCCGTATATTTGAAGACACATATAGCTTTTGGTTTGATTCCAACGAGGAGAAGTTTTAATGATGAGTTTTCAGTCTGATTGTGTGACCTTGTCTGTTGTTGTAGTCCATGACACCCACAACATAAGGTATCCTAGTAAGTGATCCTCCTATAACGCTGTGGATGTATAGAGTTACTGTAACTATGTTTAAGTTCGTATTATATGCCTTCAACCCATTTATGGCCTACTGCTGAGCATGGTCTCTCATCACAGAGGAGGCCTAGGGCATATTGAACTACTAGGTACTTCAGTGTGGATTAGTGGAAGAGTTAGTAGCTAAGTTTTTCAGTCGCCCAAAGGCTTCAAACATGGCTTGAAGACTGTTATTTACGTTAACCTGGACCGACAACTTAACGTGTCCTCCGAAGCACGGAAACGCTAAGGATTTTTTTTTACACTAGCGGTCATTTTGTTTAGGATCGACGCGAGCCGCCGAGCTATGAGCGCTTCCAGCGTTCGTATTATATATAAATGGTTTTCTGTTCGAAAAGAGTTTCATAAATATTCATGTTCGGTATTAGCATGGCGGGAGGTACGGGCGGGTCCCGCGGCGCGCGGCGATGTGCGCTTGTCATTATATCGCCATTTGCAACAAAAACATCGCACACCTTCGCGGCTCTCCTTCGCACACACTGCCGGCAGCCTAATATCAATATTTATTATGTACTAATAATAACTACCCTCGCTTTTGGGAACGACATCGCTTATTACACACACATTCACCAACTTATTTGATAAATCCTCAAGATAATGGTTTTGCCGCAAACATAATCCTCTATCGAAATATCGATATAACATGTAAAACTGCGAGTACTCATTTCAGTTAAAATTTTAAGTGATCACGATGATAAAAGTTTATAATCTGATAAATCTAGTCCTTGGAAAACGTCGAGAAATAATGACGATGTTATAAAAACAAAATAATACGAATTTTTGTAAAAATTTACCGAATAATCTATTGTGCTACAGTATCAACGCTCGAAAACATGTGAACTGGTTCATATAAAAGAAACAATGAGTTCAATGCTAAGAAGCCGTTTCTGAGATTATCAGGAACAAATATATAAAAACACAAATATTACATAGACAATTTCTTTATCATTAACGTTAAATACTGCTTTCACAAAAATCAACCGATTACAATTTTAATGAAATTTACAAAAATTGCACTGAATTTTGTAAATTAAAAGTAATTGGGATCATTATTATGCTATTGGATTTTTATCTATTTGTGTTCAGGATTTTTACGTTTAGTTTACGAATACATTCAATATAAGTAATTGAACGGATTTCCGAACGAATGCTCAGCCACTGAAGTTAATAGTTACCAAGTTAGTGTTTTAAATTTAAGATATTTTCCTTGATTGGTTGTATAGAATTAAGTTTGCACATTTGTTTTTTGTTACAGTAATATTAATTAACCGTGTTCGTGTTTAATAACAGAACGTTTTTCCTAACGTATTGTCCGTTCTGTTCGTCCCCTCCGTGCATTGCGTGGCTGCCCCCTGCTCCATCTTCCTCATTGTTTTAATTTCACTTGAATCACTAATTGCCGGGGAAGAAGCGTTTTAGATTTTCCCGCAAACGTTTTTAAGAACCACCTCATTGCATTTTAAAAGAAAGGATTATAATTTCTTTCGCCCTTTTCTTGTGGGCGTGGCGCCTCTTTTATTAATTCCGTTCAAGGCGCTCTTTGAAATAAATTTAAGCGACCTTCTTATTTCTTACTTCTAATCGCGTATATCTAAATTTCTAGGACGAAATAGTCTAATCATTAATGTAAAAATATGTATTCGTCGAATTTTCATAAAATAATTTATACTTAAAACAACAATAAAACCTGTATATTCGCACAATTAAGACAATTATGCTATGTCATAGAACATTAAATAGTTAAGTAAATGCTTTTCTCAAATGACTCGAAGGATTATGTTAAAATTTACATTCCATAATTTGAATGATAAAAGAATATTATACATATGAAATATAAGACATATACAAAGTATAATATTGTTTTACGACTAAAAGTTTGTAATGTATTTAATCATAGATAATCATGCGGTCGAGAATAGTATTTACATAACTATTACATTTTGTATAACATAGCATAGTTGTCTTCAATTTATTTAAAACAGTTATATATAAAAATATATATCTTTAAAAATGTCTGCATAACATCTATGAATGTTTTCATTTAAAAATCCAAACATGTACAACTAAGAATTCCACGCATAATTGTAACTTTTAAAGTTTCACTATAAAACTCCAATGCTCCAAGAATGATCAATAGTGAATACAATTGAGAACAAAGATTGAAAGAGAAAAGAAAGAAAAATACAATGTATTCTTTAAAAAAACGAGCGAGGGTAAAAGAAGTACAATGTAAGAGAAGCGACATTACACAAGTATTATTAGATATTCCCAACGTCATCACGTCATCGCAGAATTCTTGTAGCGTTCATAAATTTCTCGTGCTCAAATCTAGAGCGTTACCCTTATCTTGAAACAGCTCAATTGGCATTGTATGTTATACTGCAGCTGTGTTGCATTGTCACTTGATTGTGATTTAAATATTTTTATAAAATCCAATGTGTTGCTAAGCAAACTGGATATTTAATATTTTTTCGTGTGATTAGCAATTTTTATTACACTGGTAGAAATAAAATAAAATTTCGTCTATATACTACAGACGATATCAGTTTACAAAATATAAGCACTATCTTTTTTGTTTTATTTATTTTTTATTACATTGTGTGATATTTCAAAAGCATTTCGGGAAAAGTATTTGTTGAGTATGCGTCCATTTACGGAAATCTTACAATCAATGAACACTAAAACAGTTATAAATTTTATATAGTTCATAATCTTTTATTACATTAGTAACCACAAATGTATATTATAACATTTTTATAAGCGAATTATCTTGCACTAATCTCACTTCAAACGCACATTAAAATTACATAACAAAACAAGTTTAAAAGCTACTACTACAACATGTAGGTAAGCACAATTTCAGCTGAATAAATTAAAGATAGCCTTTCACTTGCAAGATTTGAAAAGCTTTTAAAATTAAATATGTAATTAAAAAACAAAATAACTTAAGGTGTGTTATATTCGTAGGTATATCGCTGGTTATTTTATTAAATTAATGTGGCCCCATTATCCTTATTTGCGACATGAATTATCGTAAATAGAACTGTTCTAATACCAACACACAGCGGCTGCAGTAAGATGTCATCGGTCGAGTCGTAGCGTCATTTATCACGCGCACAACGCCGCGGGCCGCGCGAGGTACTACAAACGCACTGCATACGTGTATTTAAATAAATTACACTTTAAAGTAAATCATTAACAATAAAAATACTTTATGATGAATGCCCCATGTAGGTGAACAAATCGCTACAATATTTTATAACACGAATTCACAGATGTAGCAATTGGACATAGAATTACAAAAGCCTTAATGGCATTTCATTTTATTATTATCACATTTTTCTTGCACTGTAGTCCATTATGTAACAGGCCGAAAAACCAACAAAATAAGTATCTATCCTATTAGTAATGTTTTACAATCCAGTACCCCCTTTACGGGAATGGAGAATGAAGCAACAGATTTCGCTTTTTTGTTATTTAATTGTAAATCCTTGAGTACATACTTAATTATTGCGTTCAAGGAAATCGAAGGTCTTGATCGTTTTGACAGCTAACTAAGTGTTTCAATATCAAAATTCATTTAATTGTTTGAGGTAGACAAATGAAATTTTGTATATTAGTATACTCTAATAACTAAACCTTATACCAATAATTTAAACTCTCTAGAATGTTCCAAGCTGAAATGAAATACTACTGCTAAAATAGTCCTGCTTGCCTTGCCATTACCGTGTCGCCAGATTATTAAAAAAATACAGTAATTTTTCTATTTACAATCAAGTGAAGTTAATAACGATAAATTTCTGTATTTATAAATAACGGCTAAGTGCCACACACGAGCTCTATCAAAACTAGTGCAAACCATTGTGATAAAGACAGCAATGATTGTTTTAATGACACAGTATTGCATAATCGGTGTATCTTCTTTTATTCAAACATCATTACGACCGGTAGTGGGCGCTAGCTGGTTGATTGTTATCTGAGATTTTTATCGCAAAACCACTGTATCATTGTGAGATAATAAAGCCGAATGACAACGTATTATTCGCGGTTATTCATTTCTCACGAAGGCCGGTTCGATTGAAGCAATCTCAGCGGGACTCCAGAATTTTCGCGAAAGGGATTCGAGTACAATTGGATTTTTGGTTGGGAAACCGGAATAATACAGCGGGTATCGTTCTGAAATCTCTGATTTGAATCATTTCAACGAGGCTTTGGTGAGAATTGGGACGGTATTTTTGCCTTTCGCCAGTCACGCTGAGGTGCGCTGCTCGACAACCCCCGGATCAGATAGGTATAGCGCTTCGTGGATAATCAGATATAATGACACGAACAAAATCTACAAATTTCCTTTACAAAATCCATAATAATACTCTTTTCATACTAGTTTATATTCCGTTTTGCTCGCAGGGGAGTGGTATCAAAAAAACTTACTTATACGAAGTTTGATAACTGAGCTATGAACCTAACCATCCGCAATTGCTACCTTCAATGTAAATTAATGGCCCACTACTGAACACCGGTATCTCCTCATCACTAAGGAGGTCTAGACTTCTAGAGTATACTCCACCACAACTCTCCGTCTCCGTCCGCAACTATCCCATAGAAAACGTAAATTCCGGGATAAAAAGTAACATAAGTACTATCACCAAGTATAATCTATTTATTTGCCAAATTTCATCCAAATCCGTTCAACTGGTAAGATGTGATTGAGCAACAAACTTTCATTGAATTTTGTACATTTATGAACATTGATTTGTTGCAGGTAAAGAATGAAGAGAAAAGAAAGACACCTCCAGTCAAAATATGAGTCGTTTGGCTGCTGACTCAAGTAAAGCTAGGATTCCACCGCAACAGAGTAAAGAACCAAAAATGGCTACGCGAAGCGGACTTCTTAATCTCCAAATCGATTACATTTCCAACAAAACAGACTTTACTCGTCAGATTCCTAGCACAAAACAGAAATGAAATATAAGAATGAGCAGAGCAACACGAAAATGAGAAATAACAAAATAGTACCAATAATTACTACTCGGACAGACTTCACGGAAACCTACTTAATTATAACAATGAAGTCAATAATTGAAGACGCAAAGACCTATCGTGAAGACCTATCACCAAGCATGGAGCCTTTTCTGTCGCCTTACTAGATACCCTACTCAGCCGATATGGGATTAGGTTCAGTTTTAAGGTCGCCCCAATAACACCATAAATTGAAATATAATTGAGGCCTTAACATGTAATTTATATTTCACTATTTTTAATAAATATCCTAACCTTCAACCCGCATTGGAGCAACGTGATGAAATATGCTCTAGGCTTCCTGATTTATGTAAAATTTAGTTTTTTTTTATTACACACTAGCTGATTCAATGTTTATAAACAGAGTATTCAGAAGGAATAATTTTATTTAGAACCTTGTGTTCTTATTTTTGACATCGTTTAATCAATATCTCAGCAAATTGTACAAGAATCAAGTATGACCTGACCGTTAATCTTTTCTCCTCTGGCCACTAACAACCATTCCACAATATTCAAATCCTCTGTTGTGTTGTACGTGTGTACGCGCATTAGGTTTATCGTTTATCTGTTTCCCTGTCGGCGGCTCACAAAGGGCTCCACCACACAAAGGGAACATGTTAATGTTACCGTATTACAGAGATTTTTTCGTTTCCCGTTCGTCTTTCTTATATTTATATCTCGCTTTAGACATTTCGAATGCTTATAAAATACTTGTAGATCCATCGAACTTTGTATCACCTTGGGATATTTGTCCCATTTTTGTATTATTTCTCATCAATGCTCAACTGCTATTGGTCGTAGCGTTATTAGCCTATATCCTTCCTAGGTAAATGGACTATCCAACACAAAAATATATTTTTAATTCGAACCAGAAGTTCCTGACATTAGTGCGACCAAACCAACAAACAAACCCTTCAGACTTTTAATAATAGTATAGATCTATAAATCTTTTTATCTTTCGAAGTATACGTACTTGTTAGAAACTAATTACGCAACATAAAAAACCTACATGCCTGAATTCTTCGTAATAATTTAATAAAATAAGTACTTACACACCCCCGCAATAAGATTCCCTGTGTCGCGGGTCACATAGACATCACAAATAACACATCACTAACATAGAAGAACCGAGACAAACATTTATCTGTCACATAAATGTCTACCCCAGGGGAGAATCGAACTCAGACCCCATCATTTCGCAAGCAAGATCACATCAAACTAAGCTACGAGGCATCTTCTAATGTTCTTCAAGGCATGAAACGCTGTTCGAGTCATAATTTATGAGAAATATCACTAAAATTATTGAAATAAAACTTTACTAATTTATTTTTTAACGCTATGGTTAACGCAACTGCAAACGAAATCAAGTGTATTTAACGTTAAAATTAAATAAATTTTGTGTCCGTTATATATACTATATAATGTTTTCTTCTTGGCTAAAAACGTATGTTGAAGCCAGTGGCGTCATCTACTGGTCAAACTACTTATTATGTGCTTTCCATTAGCATTCAAATAAACGAATTAGAATATTCGGAAATAAGTTGCGTCTTATAAGATCGACCATTCATCTATTTGTATACACTAAAAGGATCAACAAAAATCATTTTCGTTTCTTTATACATGCATTTAGTTGTGTGTCTGTATAGTTTATTCAATAGTTACAGGTTCACAAGTGTTTTACTGTATTGACAGTTCAACATACAACATTACATTGGGTATGCGTATGACTCATTGGGAATCAAAGAATTGTCCGAAGCGAACGCGCGGGACTCGCCAAAGAACAGTAGTGAAGATTGCGTAGAAAGCCAATACCGTTAAGTTTATTCCATTATTCAAGTAAGATAGATACGAGCACAAGTTTGTTACTAACGCCACAGTAAAATAGAGGCAGTAGGATCGCTGTAGCTTTTTGAAACTTCTTTACCTAACCTATTGTAGAACGAAATGCATATTAAGATTACGTTTACTTGTTGAAAATTAAATACATAGTTATCTACATATATAATTGTTTTTTTATATATGTTGTTAGTAAATTACAGATGCTTTACCGGCCCAAAATCGTGGAGACTGCGACCGAAACACGTTAAAAAATCAGCGAAGTGCGAGTGCGCACATGATGGTTTCCGCCAATCGTATATTAAAGCACTTAACGCCATCTGTTGACTGTAATAAAAACCTCCCATAGTTGACACTGTCTTGTTTGTCGTTCATATAGAGGGAACCATCGTATAGCTAACAAGTAACTTTTCTACACGTTAACACTAGGTGGCGTTGTTTTGGGGTGTTTCATCGATATATTTTATAGCAAAATGTCAATATAAAATAATTTCAAACAGTTTTGAATCTATCAAGTATGCATGTTTTTAAATCAAGAAAGAAAACCTCTGTTATAGCTTTTCTTTATAGCATTTGTCGTTTGTTTCCTGTCAGAGCTGCAAATCGATATTGTAACTATGACTACAGACAATTAAATTATATTGACTAGCTGATAATGACTGCAAGAAATACAAGGCCTTTTTATTTTTAATTTATTTTCATGTTTTTTTTATTTTTATTATTAACTAGCTGTTATAGCTTGAACTATTCGATCGTCGAGTGGAGCGGCGCCACAAAGAGTACGAGGCGTGACCTCAGAGGCGTGAGAACGCGGTACCGCCTCGCCTTCCTCACCCCCCCCTCAACCCCCTCACCCCCCAACTCACCTCCTGACCGCATAGCATGCTGTGGGCAATACTGTTTATGGTCGAAGCATTTACACGGGTCAATTTGGAAACCACCAAATAAATAGGCCTATTATCAGCTAACCTTTCGCTTTGACGAACAAAACAGACTCAACATTTTTAAACAATTTGTTCAATGTAAGCACTTAAAATAAAATTAATTGATTTATACATTTTACAATCCACTAACCCACAACTGACAAAAAACAGATCTCATTTTTTTAAAATGTTACGAAATTAAAATTCGTGTCCTAGCAATAGTCTCTAAAATTATTTTCTCGTTTTATAACATGCTGCTAAATTTTTGTCTTTGTTTTAAAAGAGTTCTTTAGTTTAGGCGCTTTATTTATAAAACGAAATTTTCATAAACCGTGACAATACAGGTAACTTTTACATTACCTACTTGTAATATTTCCCCTGGTGTTTTTAGAATAAAGATTTGTTTAACTTCCGATATGTATACATTACAATAGACCTAGAATTAATTAGTTGTACACGAATTCAAGAATAATTAAATTCAAAAGATAATAGCTGCGACAAACTCAAACTCAAACTCAAATTATTTATTTCATGTAAGTATTTATAAATACACTTATGAAACGTCAAATATTTTGCATCTACCACTGTTTCGGCGACAGAGGACTTAATACTTCTATGCTGATTTACTTCTGGTACTTCACCGTACTTCTGGTAACAATCAGACTAGCATAGTCTTATTGGAATTTAATAATATCGAAACGATATTTTATATTCTCATTGATAATGACTATTTGAAGTTCCCTGCATCAAGGTTTGTCTGATGATTTGACTTTTAGATGATGACTATTTTGGAAAAAATGTTCAACACAATAATTATATTTTTTAACACAACAAATTTTTTTTAAATCTTTTTTTCCAATTTTATTCCTAAGCAGTAATTTAAAACGTTCATGTTCCTTAACAGTAATCTAATAGGATTAACAATTACGATGTTGTAAACAAGCACAGACTATAGAGACGATATGAACACGTGATGTCTGTCTGACTTGAAATTGAATCAAATACATTTTGATTATTAAATAAAGAAAAGTTTTTTGTTTAATTACAGGAAAAAATAGTTATACCTTTTTATATATAGTTATAGAACCGTTGGTATCTGAATTCTTATACCATGTAACCGCAAAATCGTATTGAACTTTTCCGTATAAATATTAGTCACATATAACGCAGAAGCAGCGAAGTAGAAAAAATGTTTCTAATGCTTCCTAGCAACTATACCGTGGTACAAAAAACAGTTGCAACCAATGCCCATTTCTAAAGGAATGTTAAATTTTATTAAGCGCGTCCGACCTCATTAAGCGGGTTAATGCTCCAGCCGGGACGCGTATTGATGACGAACATACGTCATCGCCCTCCACGTATTACCGGCCTCCAACCGACTACATCCCTGACTTACACTATACTTGTCAATATTGATCACTACAATGGATAATAGTTGGACATTATAAACACGGGACTCAAGTTGGCATAATTCATATTATAACATTTCATAACTTACTGGCCTTATACGGCGCCCGTTGCGATGCGTATTAAAAATCAAATGTAAATATATTTTATAATATAAGAACACAATCGTTTTGATTTTGTTTAATTAAGTTCTGTTGGATATAAGTGTAGATTTAGTCCGATCGATCAGCAAAATATCAACATTTTGGACTGTAATATCGAATCAACCATACCAAAACCTTTTGTCAGAGAATCTTGAACAAAGTTACTAAATACATCAAACCTATCTTCTACTATTTCAGAATCCATAAGGAACTAATAAACAGACAAACAAATATTGATATTTATATATAGGTATAGATTTTATAAACTTTAGTACTCGAAAGGTTTTGAACATCTGAAAGAGTACAAATATATTTGTAAATAACGCAACACACTCAAAGACCAGCTAGGATTTCCTGTGTCGTGCCATGGACAACACACAAAAACTAAAACACACCCAGACGGAGAACAAAATTTAAACTCATCATTCAAATTTCTGCCTCGGAATGGAACCCACATTGATTAGCAGTCGGTTTACGCCATACGTGTCATCCCATAGTAATTCTCTCTCCCCTCTTGTCTGGTCTGCGACGCATCGGCGATATTTTTTGTGTTACTGTTGTAGGTATATGTGACAGTGACCCCTTAGATTTGGGAAGCCTGTTTGTTTGTCTGTGGCTTTTTATGTTTGTGTGCAAGAGTATAATAATTGTGTAGAAGAAGTTACCTAGGTATACCGAAATATGAATTGGTAATATATTAGATAATTAAGATCCTAAGAATAAGGTGTTTAAGATTAACCCTAAAAATTGTTGGACTAATTTTGTTTTTATAAAACTGTTCATTAATGTCTTTCATGTCCAATAGTCAAATACAAACATATTGAAAGGTAAGGTTAGGAAAAGGATAATGTTAAGCTTTGAG
>DWJN01001353.1:0-18321 GCA_018248895.1 Carystus phorcus
TTTTTTAATACATCACTGGCATCATAGACAGGTAGACATTATATCTATGGTTAGGGATAGGGAGACTTTGGATAAGAAATGGTAACATCGGAGGTCATGTGATTTGTTCAATGTAGAAGCACGTCTGATAGGCGTCGACTTACTTCTTTAGGCCAGTTTTTGATTTTCTGGCTCAATATCGGTTGTTTTACGTGTTAGTGGTGCTAAAAAACAGCTATCAGCCATGGCGCTCAGCGATGCAGATGTTCAAAAGCAGGTGAGTATAAAAATAAAAGATATTCGTCGATATAATTATGACATGTAATTTTCTTCGACATGGGGTTTGTCAGAATGATTGATCGGTGATGCAGGGCTTGTTCTTCCCAATATATCTGACATGAATCTGCATATGAATGGTTAAATCAGTTAATTTTGATGGAATATGCGTTTTTTTTTCTATTTAGATCAAGCATATGATGGCCTTCATCGAACAAGAGGCCAATGAAAAAGCCGAAGAAATCGATGCTAAAGCTGAGGAGGAGTTCAACATCGAAAAGGGCCGCCTGGTCCAGCAGCAGCGGCTTAAGATCATGGAGTATTATGAGAAGAAAGAGAAACAAGTTGAACTCCAGAAAAAGATGTAGGTTTAATTTATCTTGCAACAACTTCCACCTCGTTTCTCGTGACCATACAGCATATCTGCGCCTAATATTTTTTACTGACACTTATTTCATTTCAATTTCATAGACAATTCAAATATAGAACACTCGTCCCTTGGCTACTGTAATCTATCAATAGTATCAGATCCAGTTTAAACTAAGCAGATTTTTTTTACAATATATTGACTAGTTAACCTTACTAATATTTTTTTACAAACATTTACTTAAAAAACAGTCTTATGTCAAACCCCATATCAATGCACAACTTCTAAGTAAAAGAATAACCTTTACTATCAGGAAATACCATTCTTTATATTTTTATATAATATGACTATAGTACAGACAAGAATGCTTGGAAATTGTAGCATTTGATTCCAAATAGGTTTAATAAGTATGTTATCTCACATATTTCAAAAAAGTGCATTAGAGTTGATTTTGAAGTTTTGTTAAAACACCTTTCAGAAACTATGATAAATTACAAAAATAACTTGCATTAGTGTATTGAAAAATACCGATATGATTTTAAATCTGAAAGTATTTTAATGATTAAACACATTAAATTTCATATGGATTCATATTGGGTGGCCCAGAATACACACCAATTTCATACCAGCAGATAACTATTATAAGAGGCAATAAAAGCTGGTTCAACTTTGTAGGGCTCTGTATAATTCTTTTAATATCATTGTTATTACTAATTTGTTTACAGTTTTTCACAAAGTTCTTTGGTCCATATAGGTTTCTCACAAGGTATTCTTGACCGTAAATTTTTGGGGTTTCAAACTTTTTAAAAAGAAAAAAAGCACCTTGGGAGTTTATTGCCGCTTCTTCTTCCAGGGCCACTCATCGTAGGGCTTTGCTGAAGCGATGGCGTAGTTGACTTTCGAAAAGTGTTTGTAAAAACCTACTTTTAAATGATTTGATTTGATTTGGTTTGGAGTATTTCAGAATTAAATAATGACAAGAAACTTTAAGATAAGAACAGCAATAACAGCTTTCATACTAAGGGTAAACTAATTCACATTGAACTATGGAGATGCTGCTTATATGCTTCGAAGGGTTTCAAATGTTTCGTATAGTTAGTAGTTATATACATTGATGGATTATTAATGTCAAACTAAAATTTATGGAAAGTTAGATTTGATTCGTTATGTACATGCTTTGCGATATGCTGATGACTCGATGTAACTCCTACACTAATTTGAGACCATATATCTTGACTTAAACAAATAGATTATACGATTACATTTTTTTGTTTACATAATAACATGAAAAGTAAAGCCCGAATAATAGATAATAATTATGGTGATGGTATGGAATGAATAAAATGGTTGCTTTAGGTGACATATCTAAAGATTTTTTTATGACTGTGCTTTAGGTTTTTTCGTTTAGTAGTCAACTGTGCCTGTAACTGGATTAGGTATTAAAAATTTTGTTGTTAAATAATAAATAACCTTAAACATTTGTTGGCATCCTTTTTGTTTTTATACGATACGGTCAAATTCTGAGTTTTGTGCGTTGTTTAGATTAGCTCGTAATACAAAACGAAATCAATAATGAAGGGGGAAAAATAAGTATGTAGGTATAAATATTTTTAACAGGTCTGTATCAGTTTACAATAAAACCAAAAGTAAAATATCCTCCTTGAATTAACCTACCAAAAACTCGATCGAGATTTTTATGGTTTTGGTCTGAACTTTGGATTTCTTATATAGAGCCTGGCTGACCCTTTTTTCTTTTCATTTTAATGGTGTTTTTATAAGATTATTAACTGAAATAAGAACTAATAAAAAACTTTAAATTGATAATAAGTTTAGGATATGTATTGATATATTTTCTCAAAATATTGTACATATCTACATCTCCGCTAAGCATAAAATAGGAATGGATTTAACTCAAATTAACCTATAAAAAATCAGTGTTTGTTTGTCCTTTTCGGAATCTGAAATGGTATATTAGATAGAGTATTGACGTCTTTACAAGATTTGTTCCGAACTCTTTGAAGGTTTTGGTAGGTACCTACCAAAATTATATCGATCGGACGGATTGATGTGTTACAATTTCTGATTTTTTACGGATCGATCGGACTAGATCTACCACTATATATGTATGTATATCCAACAGCATTACCATATACAGAATCAAAATGACTGTGTTCTCATATATGTTGACTTTTCTTTAATATGCGTAAAAACGCGCGCCGGGTACCTACAATTAGGTAAATAAAAGTGATGTATAAAATATGGCTCCTTTTCTCAGGGTGGACTATATGTTCTGGATTTTCTAATGCACTGGCCAGTATCAAAGCCTCGCGTACTTCTGGCAGCCGTTATCGCCCTGGTTGTTACCTATGTTTATGGCCAGACCAGCTTCTGCGAAAACATCTATTTTGCAGTGGGCGAATATCCTTGCACGTTCGTGAGGATCTCGTGGGCCTTATCACCTGTTATACTCCTGGTAGGTACTTAAAAAGCAAATAAAATAAAATATGAACGATTATTGCCATAAAGCATCCATTCATTCTTAGTCCAAGCTAACGTTTGTGATGCGTTTTGCTGACCAACGAAATAGGCAATAGCGTTACGTCAAAAGGGTATGATATCGGTTGGAGCTGCATATTTTCAAATATATTCAACATAAGTATAACTATCATTGCCAATCTTCATTTTGTACCATGTATTTATTAAATTTATTTATGGCCAAATAAATATGTTTGCATATTATACATTTTTAAACAATTAAAACTTGAGTTATGATACTAAATGTATTGACTTGAAATCTTAAAAACTAAGTACCTACTATGTAGGTACGTTATTAGATATAGAACTAATAGGGCCTGTAAACTTGTAGAATTCAAGTAGCAATCCTATTAATGTTATTTAGGAAACCATACCACTTCTGGTGTCTGAAATATTTTGACGTAACTAGGTACTTCTGGGTATTTTAGTTGCAATGTCGAAGAACCACTTAAAATTACCTATTTACTTACGTTTTTTACTTATACCTATTACACCGTGCGTGTTATTTCTTCAACGTTAAAATTACTTTTATTTTTTTAGGCAAGTTTCATTACTGGATTAGTAACGTGGCCAACCGCCGAAGCGATAATTGGTTGGTTGACGGTAGCAGCTTCTACTGCGCCAATATTAATAGTTATGGCCCTGTATCTCGTCTTTAAATTCAGAGTACGGGTACGTAAAGTTACCACCCATTTGTTTACATTTATAAGAACAATTTGTATTTGGATTAACCTACATTCTGGAGATATTTTTAATACTAAAACAGTACTTGCAGGTTTTAAAAGTTAGGATAGATTTAGCTATAAGCACTGTACCTATTGTTTTGTTGGTTACCGTTATAAAATATAAAAGGCAATGTTTATATTTATATTTAACAAAGAAATGTTATAATTCGGTCCTTATCTTCGGCAATACAAATATCTTTAATGTTTTCTTACAGAACATAGTGGGCAACGAAAAATAAATAACAGGTTTTGTGAATAATAAATGCATATTTATTAATTTCGTGGTTTTAATTTTAGATTTCATGTCTTTATTTACGAATATTTTAGGGCCTTACGACATCAGTTAAGACATTTCTTGTTAAAAATTGGTTTTAAAAATATAGACGAGAGTTTTAAAGGCTTGGTGTGATTCTCTCTTACTATCTTCGAGACAAAATTTTGTAACTGCCATTTGATTCTCGTTGACGGGCAAACAATACAATATTTAGAATTTAATAATCTATATTATATATTTAGAATTATGTCGATATTATTTGCTGGATTCTGCATTTGAAACCCGCCACAGAACCTATAGGTTATTTTTTACATGTTTCTAAAATCAACCCGTAACTTAATTTAGATTAAGTATTTGCAACAGACATGTTTCATTAAAAGTAACACAGACTAGAGATATCGAACTCAAAACTAACTACCGTCGCATTTAGGCGTTTCGCTGCGCAGAGATGTATAAAATAAAATCACGCTCAGAATGACACCATATTTTATTCACAAAATTTTCATAACACCAATTTGTTACCAAAATAAAGGATTATTTTATAATTAGTCATACACACATTCATTTTAACAAATTAGGATGTTGGCCGTAACAGACAATACACAGATAACTTACAATAAATTATTTCACTGCACATTGCCTATTACCACCAATGGGAGTATTTTTACAGACTATTTAAAATTAATTTCAAACAAAAAATACCTTACTATTCTCATTGGAAAACACTCCTTTTAATACAGCCTTAGAACTTAAACACTAAAATAAACTAACTTAAATATTGAACCTCTCATATAAAAATAATAAACGATAGTTTTTAAGCATACTTTTAAACCTAAGTAGATAGACCGCCGATTTGTTTATTGTTGTCTCGTTAATATCAATATTCCCAAACTATTGCACAAGTCTATTATTAACAGCTATTTCGTGTAGTATAAACATGAGCGTTGAACACTTATCTAGCTTCATAGTTTTAGTAAATGATTTCATTGCACCTAGGACTTTTTTGCAATTTATTGAGACTAGAAGAAATTTTAAATGCGGGATGTTACGGAAAATTTATTGAGATATTTAACTAGGAACTGTAAAAACAGTAGTTGTTCATGATAAAACCTAATTCGTATTCGATGTTCTTTCCTTATCGTTCACACGTGCAATAGTGACACGACAAAGTCGCAGCGACTGAATCGGACTGTAACGCATGTATATGCATTTTCATAACAAATTGACTTAAAACATTCGTGTGCCAATTTTTAACGCTACACTGTCGTACGTGTGAACGGCGGACAATTAGTTAAATACTTTTATAAATTAAACCAAAGTTATTACCTTGATACAAAATATGCAATATGTAAATGCTAGTTACAATTTGCAATATTGTCATGGTGTAATTATTTACATAAACTCCCACCACGCACTGTATAGACTACTGAACGTTCACATAAAATAAATATGTAATCTTTTTAAACGATGCACCTAACGAGCGAGTTACTGGGAAAACACTTTCACAGATAATCAATATTCTAACAAGCACTTTAGAGGATCTGCATTAAATATTGAAGAGAATAGGAAAATACAAATGGGGACAACTTTATGGAGAGAAATGGCGAGCTTGGAAATAAGTTTCCCTGGGCAAGAAGTGCACATAAGATTTGAAGGTCAATCCAACATTTTCTTGGGGTAGAATTGAACATTTTTTGAACGAGTTGACTTAATTATTTTAATGTTATTATTTTTAGTTATAAAGCCATTTCTTTGAATTGTTTTCACCGACATGGTTTTTTATTGATGAGAATTATTTTTTAAAAGCAAAATAAAAATTAAACACTAAATGCAAAGACAAAGTGGTGTATTGAAAAAAAATTGTAAAATTGCAATAACTCTTCAACGTCTAACTTTTGGATATGCCATTATAAGACCAAATCACTTTACTTTGATTCCTACTCCACGCTCTTAACGGAATAAGGTCGACTTAACCTTTAACCGTGTATAAAAAAAAAATTCTTGTGATCACAAATCATGTTACAATCCGTTTTCAATATATTTCTTACTTATGTAGCATTTTTTTGGTTTTTATCCTGATTGATTATTTAGAAAAAAAAATGAAGTAAACCTATATCCAATTACATCGCGGAACAACATTTTACAGGTAAGTTGCTTCAATTATGTAAAATAACCCAGTAGTTTGTCGATTACACGTCAGGTGCAACGCAATTAACGAGTGACAAAAAAATTTAATACAAAATGAACACACGTTGCAAACTTTGAATTAAAAAAAAATATTCACCGTTACAAAATGTATAAAAATATATTTATACACGTATATTAGTTTAGCGTGGCAAACAGTGCCCAATTGGTAATAATACATTCAATTTAGCTGCGAAGCCTCAGTAACGAACGCTGCGAAATTTAATCGGTCTATTTAATAATTAATTACATAACACCAATCCTTACTTTATATAAGAACCTTACATTAAATACACTACATTACACTGGGAGACACGTCAGCATATAATATGACAATTGTGATAGTTCTTCGAATGTTTTGGCTGAACGAACGGAAAATTTATAACATGCCAGTTTTAGGGTTTAACAATGGAAGTGGGATGATATTTAAAGTATAGTTTTATCATAAAATTTGATGATTGTTATAATAACACAAAAACAAACAAGAAACCACATAGTACATACCAGAAATTTATATGATTAATTAGAATGAAATTGATTTGAGTGATGTTTTGAATAACGGAAAAGTATGTCAAAAATATACAGTTCAATTTTACTTTGTCAATAGTCACAAAATTTTTATCAACTTTATTATTCAACCGATTTTAAAATCATAATAATTTCAAAACAGATTAACACTATTAAATTCTCTGAACTATAAATGAAAAGGATATTGTATGTCATATGCGGTGTTAATACTTCGAAAATGCTATCAATATAATTAAGATCAATCACTGGAAATAAAATTAAATGTATAATTATTGTAAGACTTAAGTATCATTGTAACAAAGTATGCGGTAGACTTTATATACACATAAAAAGCGACATCAACTCTTTGAAAGCTGCGATCATAATCACAAATTATATACAATTAAATGTAATAAGAATTATTTGATCAAAGTTAAAATCTTTTCTATCAGGAACGATCCTCAATACATTAAGGGTTGTACCATGCGATTAAAAACATACAGAAAGTTATTATACAAATTTCAGTCACACACAGCAAGATTTCTACAAATAATTTATATTTATCCACTATTTTATAAAGTTTATTTTGTATAGTCACAAATAAAAACGCGCGTCTCAAATTGGCTCACATTTTTTTAGTCATTTATAGTCACCTTTTTTCATTTTATATTCACGTATTGATTCAATTTATAAAATATTCCACATTAAAGAACAGACTACAATACGACAGCTATTCATCACGGCAGTACAATTACTTAATCTAAGTAAAACAACAAGCAATTTATGTATTACAAATCTAATGTAATTAGAACAGCTAATTTTGTTTAGTTTTTAGTATTGTAAAAAAATGTTTTTTTTTTTTTTATCAAGTGTGAAACTGTAAGTTCTTTATTTGAATCGCATGGTACGCTATGTATCTACATTTAAATAACACTCGTTAAAAAACAAATCTTCCACTCAAATAACACAAAAAAGTATATTTGTGAATTGGTAAGTATACTAGATTATACTGTATAGTGGCAAAATTAACAGAGCTATGTTAATAATGTATAAATTATGTTATATGGTACTGAAAATATATAAAATAGTGAACCTATTTAACAACTAACATAGAATCGATTTTGAGATATATTTAAATATGGTGTAGCATCTATACCACAGAGTAGGGAAATGTGATGCAGCGTATAAAAATAAAATTGTTCAGGTCCATTAATTATTCAACAGGAAAATGGCGCGAAAAATAATTCCATCTGATAGAATTTACCATGGCGCTATTAAATTTCGACACTTACAAAGTAATTGTACAAGTCTACAGCTGTATATTCTTTACAACCAGTCCTAAAAATTAAAGTACAAATCTTTGTTATTTCATGGATCGTGGTTTAGAACAATTTTAAATTTTTTTTAGTTACACATGACACATACAATTTTTATGGCGAAACGCGAACATTTAGGAATCGTTAAAAATAAGTATTGCGCCTTGAATACTAATAATAATAATAGGAATCTTTAACGATGAATGAAAACGATTGGAAGTCACGAAGTCACTTTAATACTCAATATACGTGAACATTAACCTTTATTCGTTTTTAACATGTCAATGGCAGATATTTGTGTGGATAAGGAAATTTTTTGTCGCTCATGGTCTATTGATCACAATACTCAAAGAGGTATTTAAAGACCCTCCGTCGATAGCGCAAAAAAGTTTAGGTACAATAGCAGCAGTTTTCGACCCTTGAAAATGGACTTTACAACTTCGACAGTTAGACTATAATTCTCACAAAATTCTTGCTAGAAGGAGTCCGTATACATTTGTAACTTTTATTTTTGTACGCTGCAACCGTTTAATCCATAGTATACCAAGTTACTATAAAACGCCGACGCCATTTATGACATGTCCTAAGTAATGTCACAGCCAACCGCGATAGGATCATTCAGTGCTTGGTTATAAATGCCAGATATAGTCGGATGTTGGTTAAATTCATTGGGACAGTTATAAAAACAAGTTATTCGGGTTTAAATCAAAACGGCTGTAATTGCTTTTGTTCTCTTTGAGAAGAATATTTTTAACAACTTAACCTGTAGTCTAGCAGATCCTCAATTTTCTCACTTAGTAAGACTATCAAAGTGTGGTTATTGTGTAGTTAAGTTAGTATTAGTATACATTGGAACAAATCTCGACCAAAAAAAAGTATAGCTTGTATTAATATAGATAATAGTATTAGACGTTACTTTCCAGAAGTCTATTGTAAGTCCGCTGCAGATTGATGCAATGCAGACTTATACTAAATTAATTATCAATGTGATAAGACCACTAACTGACTACAAAAATGAAGAATGACAGTCGTTGGGAACTTTGCGAAAATTCTGTCCAATATATTTTTTTTCACCAAGGATTAGGGGAAAAGTGAGTGTGATAATAAAAAATTAACAATATTAATTTAATTAATAATATTTTATGTGTGATTTCTTAAATTTCAAAGTATTCCCCACGTATATATCCAAAATAAGATTTGAGTCCCCAATGGAGATTTAAAAGCTCTGTCCCTTCAAGCGGTCTGAATTTGTTCCCTTATCTCGTAAATATCAATTCCTGTAAAAACTATTTCTTTCAATACTGTCACTTAACTAAAAGGCAGCTTTTATTGCATGAAATCTTACTTACTAAATGTGCACTTTTAGAATCTTCACATATTACCACATATCGGCTTAGCTAGTAAAAGAATTAGGCTGTTATTAAGAAAATATATTAACCATATTGTGTGACTTTTATGTTTTGTTTCACAACCGCGCATTCAAAAACACGTATGTCAAAAACAAAACATATTTTAAAAATGCATTTCACATTGATAGAGTACTCACGATATGTATTTCTGACCCAGTTGCTTGGATTGTGGTCACAATGAAATTTCAATGATCATATTGTGAATATTCTAATCATTGTAAAATGTACAATCCTCGTCAGGTTAAGTTTAGAATACAGTTGATATTTTTTATCAATAATGCCATTAATCTAAGGTATTAAAGTTGAGTTTTAAATTTTCCTGTCGAATTATTTTCACCCTTAAAGCCGCAGAAAATTTAATGTAACTGATTCGAGTACTCCGTTATTTCAATACAGAGCTCATACATTCAGTCTTTATCATAAAATCACTCAATTTGAAGTGTGCCACGTAAGGATAAATAAAAAAAAAACTAAACAATTTGTGCAACTATACGTGCAGAATAATCTTATTATTAATGTATAAAACTGTATCAATTCACTTCAAGTTTCCATGACTAAATACCTACTACAGCAGTATGTTTACAAATACTAAGTATAATTGTATACGGCCAAAATTACATTTCTACAAAACAGTTTTTTCATCTTCGATAAAAATATATGGAAAATAATTCCAAAATTATAACATATTTATTGTGTAATATCATATTGTGTATTCCAATACCCAATTTGGCAATATTTCAAATATACTAATTGTATATACGAATCTATTTGATACTAATTATTCATTTTTATTTGTCCTAATATTGTTTACTTGTAACCAGTATTCATAAGAAATTAATAAATATAAAATAAAGTTTTTTTTTGGTCTGTGAACATTTTAAGCAATTTTAATATTTGCATTGTATTTTCATATTAAGTTAAAATTAACTAAACCGGTTTTTATTGACATTTTGTAGTCCTTACTAGAAAAATAATCCTATCTTATTTGGAGTCCATTTTGTGTGACATTGTTTAACACAGAAATGTAATTCTGGCCCACTTTTGGTGTCACCTGTGTTTAATTTACACATGAAGTCTAATTTATCAATACTTCCAGTCATACTTCTAATTACTTAACAAGCTACCCACGATCCATTTAAACAATTATCGACAACCAATTTACACATAATATTACAAGCTTATTTAGTTCGTATTTACTCTTGCATCACAAATCATAAGTCTACAAACTAAAATTATTTCGATATTAATTAGCATAATAGTTAAATTGACTATGTTAAGACTAAACATTTATTCAAATTGGACACATAACCAAAGTGCTTTATAGTTTATTTTAAATATAGCAGAGTAATTTTATGATGGCTTTATGTTTGTTCAAGATTTGTCAATTAACATTTGTGAATGATACCAAATAAAAAGGTGACCTTTTTATATATATGATGAAATTGTGAAGACAATAGTTTGTCTTTGTTTTGATAGGAGGCATTGCAGTCATTCGATGATCCTGTATTTTTATACTGATATAATATTACATGGGGTAATATATAAAATAATGCCAAAACATCAATTGAAAAAGGTAGAATTAAGTAAAATCAATTGATTTTCATATGTGATCCTATCATGGTATTCACACAAACACTGACCATCTATGAATCTTGCAGAAAAAATATATAGATTCCCTGTGAAACGATGATGGTGAAACGTTAGAACACTGCCATTTGCACATTTCTATATGAAGTATCAAGGCAAGGTTCACCAGTTATCTAACTAATACTACACAAGTTACGTTTTTCTAATAATTATGGTTTTAACTCCCATATAGCTTCATTTATATCAAACCACTGACATGCTATTTCCCAACATGCTAACAAAATAAAATTTACATCCACATTGATATCCAAAGAATTATTTATTTTTTGGTGAGATCAAATGTATTCACTATTAACATAAGTTAATATACCATTTTAAGATAGCACAGCTACCCTTAAGAGAAAAAACAGAAAAACTAAGTCAAACATAAAAATAAATACGTAATAATCAATAGCAGATGTAAAATTTCGTATAACCAACAGTTTTATTTAGTATTCATAAGATTCTTTACGACAATTGTACTGAAACACTATTCAGCGCCAAAAATTTTTTTAGATTCAAGATAATTTTTATAATATTAAAAACAGACATCTTCATCTCGGCACGCTAACGTCGAGATAATATAATCTATTTATATTTAACACTTAAAGAATTATAACAATATTTATACAACTAACCTTTCCACCGCAACCATCCTCCGACATTCCTTCAGTATCACATTTGACAAGGGCACATTTCCACTCACTAAAACTTTTAGTCCATCAGAGCACCGAATCACAAAACACTCACTAACATTCCATTCAATCCTAAACTTGATCCATCGCTAATAGGACGAAATTTTATATTACAAGTGTATTCACCGACCCATAAACTAATTTTCCACTAAACACATTTTTAAACTGTTAAAAGCATTCTGGCAGCAACTCGACTTCGATATCACAAAACAATCAATTCTTTGTACTTTCCATCAGTCCCAAGTATAAATCGGCTGATGCATGCAAAAAGTTTACACATAGACAAACATTTTTTTATAACTTTTTTTTAAATTTATTAATGCAATTCCATACGTCCACTTAATAATTTAGAGGGATTAAGGAAAATAAGCTAGTGTAAGTTACAATAATTGAAACATTAGTCCCCTCGAGGAGCCTACGGTTCCTCGTTAAACTTACATTTCACACACAATAATTAATTTTGTTCCTTATAAATATTCATATTAGGCCTACAGATCTTAACTCCCCTAAGTTAACAAGTTAAATCAATTTGGTAATACAGCCTAAACATACCAGATTGAATAAATCAATTTTATATTCACTGATAAAATCTGGTGGCACTAAAAAATGGTTTCATTGCAGTATCAATACTAGATACACATATTTACAGTTATTCATTCCAGTTTTGAATGAATTTCGTTGAACAATTTTATTTCATGTTTCAAATATAAATAAAGTCACTTTGTACAAAGACATATCCTACAAGCGGGTTTACACAGCATCTACCGTGTAAACAAACTTACAACTAATTACATCTTAGAAAATGTACACAATATATACACTACAAACTGCCACAGACCAGTCGTTCAATCTAATAAAGGATGAAAATCACAGAACAATTCAAAAGCACAGAATGAACAACACAAGAATTTTGTGCAAAAGAGAAAAAAAAAAAACCCACAAACATTACAACTGGCCAGTGCTTTCTACCGCTTTAACTTAAACAGTTAGTTACAGGATAATTTCGTTGTGCTATAATTTAGTCTTTGTATCTAGAGGCACATTTACAGACAACACAATTGTTGTGTCGATTAAAACTCAACATTTCAGTCCTTTGACATGAGTGTTCTACTCTGGCTTACCCGAAGCACGATGAGCGGGAAGTGTGTCATGTCTGCGATACATGAGCAAGTAAGGCATTCGAGGTGGCTTAGGCTTCAGTACTTGTGAATCTGTCACTTGAGTTACAGTTGAGTCGTCATACCTTAAAATAGAAACGATTAATGTTAATAACTTCAAAATTATTGATACTTCCGTCTTGAAACATCTTTTGTATATTCAGTAACAGTTGTCCACAATGAAGTGATGCTATCACTTGTTTCAGAGACGAAAAATATATGACATCATTAAGTTGTGCCTTACAAAATAAACTATGGATAATATCATCATTTCCTCATTATTTTAACGAGATTTTGTCCCGTGATCAAAATTCGACCATAATCATTAGTATACAGGAAAAATATCAACTAGTAATTTTAAACATCTGTCTTCTCATATATTAAATATATACATTAGTTATTTGTATATTTTTATGTACGTATATGCAGTCCAGTACATAATGGTAAAATAGTTTTGTTATTGATAACATTAAAACTTGTTAATAGGTAGCAAACTACAAAGACAAATTTAAAATTAATCAACAGAGGCGCAAATGGTTTTAATCAGTTTTTTTGCCTATTAACATATATAATCAAGACAGACTTAATAACTATAATGACAGAATTGAACTGGTAAAGAAAATAATATTATAAATTTCCATTTTGAAATATATATAAATTTAAATAAATCTAAACATATCCATTTACCTGATCCATCCCGCCTGTCCGTGATAAGTATCAGTAAGATAATGCCCCTTCACAGCTTCCACACCTTCATGATACACCACGGCAAACAGCTTGTACAGCCTCTGCTTGGTAGTATACTTTGACGACATGATCTCTGTAATTTCAATGACATAAAATAATTTGAAGTTTGGTTCCCAATATTTTCCAAAGTAAAACAATAATTTCACGTTCACACAATACTGGCTGCATCAAAATTTCAATGGAGTTGATTACAGAGACATTATTCTAAAATTACTATTGAATGATAATTTCATTGCAAGTAACAACTGCATCACATCTGAGTTTAGGTCTCTTTACAGTATTCTGCACATTTTACTTCACTGAAGCAAGTGATAATTGTTAAAATTGCATATAACTTGGTGAAAGAGGTGCGATCAGGAAAATCTAACTCAGATTCCACAATATTGAAGATTAACATTCAAAATATAGTCATCATAAAACAAGTTTTTGAAAGTAATAAATAAGTAAAGAGATAATAGGCTTTTACTAAGTAAATATACTTTATCACCCAAGACTACTTTACCACTTACCATCAGGCAGGATTGTAGTGAAGCATGGACTAATTGTAATAATAAAAATTGATAATAAGTACTAACAAATATGATGAGAATATATCAAGCTATACATACTTGGATCAATCTTCAAGTCAATAGGGAATTCAATGTTCTTGACTATCTTAGCAGTGTGTCCTTCAGAGTCCAGTTGGAAGCATTTCAGATGCAGTAACAACACAACGGGTAATTGCTCTAGCGACAGCTGTTGCCAGGCGTCCGACACACCTTCAAGAGTGTCCTTACCAGCGAGAAGCTCTAGCGCATCCTTCACTGTGGTTGAACGCTGCAACACAATTGTATGAATTTAATAAAGAAAATGTTGGCTATCCTCAAACTGAGTGTTAATAACTTCTTTACTCAGCAAGTTCTATCCTCATTACAGTGATAATTATTTACCACATTCAGAGACGAAAAATATGTACCATCATAGTAAAATTGCAGCAGCATTTCAAATAACAATTATGCTGTTTTATTAAAACCTAAAAGATTTAAACGATATGTTGAAGTACTCAAGAAGACATACTTATTTAAGTAAATAATTTAAGTCCAGTAACAGTAATATTAGTAATTTACTATTTGTAAGGTAATAGTAAAAAGTTGAAAAGCAAAATGGACATAGATATAATTTGGGAACAAAAAAGACATTTTAAAATTTTCACATATTACTTTTAAGTCAAATATGACAAGGTAATAAATAGTAAATGATTGAGTACAGTTAAAGTGTACGAATGAAACATTGCAATAGATTACCTTCCTTATTCATAATTTAACCTATTCAAGTAAACATTTACCTCAATGTCCAGCTGCAGGGTGAAGAAGGGTTGCACGGCGTCGGTGACGTCGTGGTGCGGCGCCCGATGCAGCCGCAGGCGCGTGCGGCCGCGGAATATGTCCGCGACGGGCGTGCGCCGCGCGGCCCAACGACGTTCCACTGCGCCACGGTTGCGCGGGCCCATCACCTTCAATATCATCAACCGAGAAACTTAAATACATTTTAGATATTCATTAAATCCAATCTTCCCTACATAGTATAAAACAAAGTCGCTTTCTCTGCCCCTATATCCCTATGTATGTTTAAATCTTTAAAACTACGCAACGGATTTTGATGCGGTTTTTTTAATAGATACGAGTGATTGAAGAGGAAGGTTTATAATGTATAATACGTTCAGTTTTCTGTAGTGTATTTAGTATAAGCATTGCACCTGTATGAAGCCGGGACGGGTCGCTAGTATAATATAAAACAATGGAAAATCATATGAATACAAAAGATAGTTATTTAAAAGAACATTTATAATGGTTATGAAAAAAACAGTAATTTTAAAGGTCATTTATGAAAAGCTAATATGAATGACTGAATAGGGGACTACCACATAGAGTTAATTAACTTTTAATTAAACTTAATAAGGTCTGCGAGATTCCTTGTTCTGTATTGCAGACATGTTTTAAGTAATAAGTAATTGTTCTTACACAAGTCTTGGTTTGTTTCCTTTGTTATATTACTAACATACAGTCTTTTATCTAAGAATGAGTGTAAACTTTCTACAAGCAGTATGCTGGTCTTCAACGGGACTTACTTTCCATTCATCATCATCATCATCCTCTTCAATGGGTTGCTCTTGTGTCACAACACCATTTGGTCGAGCAGTGGTCTCTTTAGGTTCTTCTGGCTCAACCAACTTCATTAGCTAGAAAGAATAAAATGACCTTTAGCATAAGTGACATAAGAAAACTAATGTATAACTAGTATGGAGAAGAATATATGAACAAACGCAAAGTAGATTTAATACTGGATGAATATTATTAACTAAAGAAAATACAATACAGCTATTACTTAGTAATATAACATTTTATAATAGGCACTGGACTAGACTATGTAATCATTGTATATTTTTTGCAACATTCTTGTTTTTCCTCCCTCTGCATTGTTCCAACAGTTTTTAATAAGCTATAGTCTGCCCCAATTATGATGAGAGGTTATGCCTTACAGTGGCTCAAAAATTTGTTTGACGACCTAACAATGTACAACATGTATGTATTTTTGACAATACATTCACTAAGATGACTAATTGATGATCAATTGAAATATCAAATGCCATAAATTTTTTAGAAAACAGCTCTTATCAATCTATTAGTACTTTTCCACATTGCAATAATAAATACTGGTACTTAATTACAATGTTACAAACTATTTTGTTGATGAAGAAACAAATATTGTATTTCTATAAAGATTAGGTAAAATTAACAAACCTCTAACATCTCATCATTCAGAGAATTAAGCAGGCATCCTAGAAACTCCTCGGCATCTTCCTGCCTGGTCTCCTGTGAGCCAGGGAAGGGGCGAAGCGCCCGTAACACCCGTTGCCCCGCAGAGCCGTCAAGGGGAGGCCCGGCCGGCACCGGCAAGGAGCCGTTAGCTGTTCCGCTACCACTGGCCTCGCCACGAGCCCCGCGACGCGCCGTGGTCGATAGGGGACTGAACTCGTAACACAATTCCACCCTGAAAAATGTTCAAGATCGGCGATAGATTTCATCAGGACATTTGAGGGTAATGATCGAGTGTAATCAAAGAAATAATAGAAAAGTATTATTTAAGTTTACATTTACACTGAATACTTTTGCATTTGACTACAATTTGTTAAGTTACAATTTTTTGAATATCGTAGGGTTGAGGCTACAAAGTTGTTCCAAGCTTTATACAATTCGGGTCCGGCGATACCGTATGATTTATCATGCCTTTAGAACAATTTGATAAACATACAGCTGCACTGGGAAATAATCAAAACCTTTCTTTTGGTAAGCTGGCTTTAAACTACAAGGTTGTACGATTTACATATGTATGTATGTCGGATTTATATTACCGCTGTAAATTTAGACGTACATCAAAGTAGAAGGAACAAGTTATAATGGAAGTTTAAGGTTTTTGAGTGCACATGTGAAAGACTCGTGTAGAATGAATTGTTTAGTTTAAATTGTTACAAAATCATTTACCAAAGCAATTCATTTAAGGTGTTTTCCGGATAACATACAATATGTTTCAATATGTTATGTGGTATGTTTATATTGTTTCATTAAACTTACATGGAATCAATGACAGGTGTGCTGGACTTGCCGCGGCGCGTCTGATAGGGCAGCGCCTTTAGCATGTTGTAGAAGGGCGGGCAGGCAATCAGTGCTTGAAGGATTGCATTCACGTAGCAGTAGTTTGAGCGGTTGGTAAGACCGCGGGGCAACAAAGACACTGGTCGGTTGTCTAACTGGTATTTTGTGAGGAACTCTGAAATTTATGATATGAACCTTAAATATGTGACAAATATACCTATTAAACTAATTACCTACCTACTAATATTTCATTATTGATTTATATTAATTTGAACATAGCTAGCAGTCAAATATAACAAGTATCTAATATCAATTGAAAAAAAAAAGACTATTTTTTACAAAAAATGTTGCTTTACTGTCTATATAATGTGTGCATCTGGTGATACAAATACAAAGCCATGGGTAAAGGCAATTTTGGCCACAAAATCACAATTAGCAATTCAAAAATTTACACTGTGATAAATGCAATCATACTTAAGATTCCACAAATATATAAAGCAAGCATACATACCTCCCATTCTATATGAATTAGGGTCATCGCTGAATGGTGAAGCCGGAAGAGGTAAAGCTGGCGTTGAATCCTTTTGTATAGGAATTTCTCGCACTTCCGGAGCTGCTTGGTTCACTGGAGCAGGTGGTTTTACTGGCGCCGTCGTGTTTACATTGCTGACCGCGTTCACGGAAGTCTTCTCGGAGTAAGACACAGCCGGCGTTGACACAGTAGTGGGTGGCACTGGTCTGGGAACTGGGGATGTCTTATCAACCACTGCAGTCTGCAGTGGCGAAGCATCAAAAGGGGGCACTTTAGCAACAGGTTTCTGAACATTTTGCGCCGCTGGCGGTGTCAGAGTCGTCGGGCTAGAGGGCTCTTCCGCACTACTTGCAGGTGGAG
>DWJN01001354.1:0-18321 GCA_018248895.1 Carystus phorcus
ATGCCATACCATTGCCATCTTTCAAGTTTCAACATTTTTTCTGTCAATCAAATAGGTGATTCTCAACTTGGGAGATAGTAGATTTTCGGCATTTTATGTTTTGTGTTACGATTATTAATCAGTAATAACGTAAGTGGCCGAGTCAAAAATGTAAATAAGTAAGCAAAAATTGAGATCGTCGCTTACAATCTATCGGAGTGCGTCCGATCGTATAAAGATGCCGCCGGTGAATTCTAAAAGTAAGAAGAATGGCGCTGAATACGAGGTAAGTGTTTATTTAGAACATACTTTTCTATTTGTGTTTAGAGCTTTTTATTTGTCGTAGAAAACTTATTTTATAATACGTTAAAAAATCACGTTATATTCGAAAACAAAATGTTAATGTGATTATCGATTATTATCTCATATAAATTATATTTTACCTACATATAAAATGCGTTGGTTACAGGAAAATCTATCGTCTTTATTATTATTTCTTTGCCTTATGTTATTACTGTATTATTATTATATAACTATGTAGTTGCTTCAAACGTGAGATATTTTTATTATTATTTTACTGGTATCAATTATTTACAGCAAACTATTTGCTTAAATATTTTGTTATGGATTATTACAATGACAAGAAATAGGTTCTGATCCTAATGTTATAATTATTGTCTTACACTTTACAGTGTACACAAAGTTCATTAGAACATAATGTTATATAAATATGTGTGTGCAGTACTAATAGCTAACAAACAATATTATTTTTAAGTAGTTATATACTCATTAATAAAGTTTATGTATTAGGTATCAAATAAATGAGTAATTGTATGGCAATATTGGTTTAAAAACCCTCTTTTTTCATAGTATAAAAAAAAATTATTTACATAAACTTCACCTAGAAATATTTAAAATGTCATGCAAACATGTGTTTTGAATATTTTGTACTGCATTGTACAGGGTATGCAATAGCAATTATTACAATAATTGAACTAAGTGTTCATGTATTACTTAATTCCTTAACAAATTCTTTATATAATTTATATAAAACTTATGAATATATATTTGGCTTATAAACTAAAAATGCTATTTGAATTCATGTAGCTCTTTTTCCCTGGTTTTCAAGACCAAGATTTTTTTATGTTTTGACTTTCATGTTTTAGTTATCTTAGGATTCTGTTTTGATCTAAGTTAGTGAATACATTAGTAATACAAAGCTGTAATGTGAAAAGTGACCTTCAACAAAAAATCTGACATTTTCAGGAGTAACTGAATTCCAATATATGACCCGATGTGGTACTATCAATTAGGGCTTAAAATACATTTTGTATGCAATACTTTATCATAACATTTTTTGGCCTTTTCCACCTATTAAAATAGTGATTCACACAAAATATTAGATGCTTATGCATTTATAAATACCTAAGTGAAATAAACTATTTGACTTTCAAATATGTCTCTTGGGCTTATATTTTTCTACACAAACTGCACACTTTTGACTATTGAGTCATACTTGTTCTTTCAGACTGACAAATAGGAGGAGCCACTAGACAATATTATTTGATCAAATTATAATTATATCCTTTTTGATAATTGGATTGTTTTCATTATCCATGTTTCAAATCGTTTCATATAATATGATTACGAAGCTTATTGGCAAGATTTAGTTTAAAACAAATGTCCAGTATTGTTTATCATTCATTGTCTATATATTTTAGTACATGTATTTTTTATACATGTACTAAAATATATAGACAATGAATGATGAACAATACTGGTAATCTTTTTGATTACTTTCCTATAAGATAAGGCACAAACAATTGTATTATCTATAATTAAAATTATAATTTTTTACTCAGTGATAGAGATTGATTGATTAGATTATTTTTACTTATTTAGAGTTCACAGAGATACAGGTACATTGTTAATGAACAACAGCATTTTTTACAGAACATTGCAAGTAACAAATGCACAATATTAGACTTTGAACAATACATACAAGAGAACAAAACTTTGCTGCTCAACGATCCTCTTAGAGATATTCTACTTTACCCTTCTGATGATGTTTCTGTAAGTATTACTTATCCTTTTTATTGAATATATTGTTTCTCTTGAGGCTTAAATCCAGAAATTATAATAATTTGTGCCTTTATAATCATAATTCTTCAAAAGTCCATATTTTTACGTTTAAGCAGATTCGAGAATGGTTTACTGTCAAGTTGATTGAAATAATTTTTATGGCAGTGAATCTGCTTGTCAATATATGTGTATAAAAGTAGGTTGCTAAATAATTTATAGATAGAAAATATTTAATTTGTTGTACAAATTCCAGAGTGTGGTACTCCCACGGCGCTGGAGAACCGTGACAACAGCCGTCCCAGATGTCAGGACTGCAGCAACATGTCCCTTGCTCACCAGACAAGCTTTGCTCAGCTATGCTTCCAGCTGGAATCTAGTACATTACAAGTACAGCAGTTATTCGGGAACATACCTCAACTTGCCAAGGTATTTATATATCTTTTGTTTCCTAATTTCTATTATAAGGTAACTGTACACTCAAATAATAACCTTACCTCTAGATAATATGTACTGTGTAACTGAAGTAATACAAATTGAACATCATCTTATAATTTAAAAGACATAATATAGTGAATTTAAACGTTTAAGGGAAATTTTTATATCGGTTATCGAGAGTCCGATAAGACTTCACGACTACTATCTACTATGACAACCGGTAGCGATAGCTTAACGTGCCCTGCGAAGCACGGAAGTGGTCAAGAAATTTCGCCACTAGTGATCGCCCATTGTGCTAACGACCGCGCCCGCAATTGCTTAACTCGGTCGATCACTTGGATCGACGTGAACTGGCGTATTAAATGTATATAATATGTTAAACATGCAAATTTGTTATAAACAAAATTTAATGACCAACACTTTTTCTTAACCTTGATCTACTTTAACCACAAGTCTGTATTCAAAGAACAACGTGAAACTGTTGAATACTGAATATTAATCAAAGCACTAATTATGCTAATTGTGAAGTAAACATGTTATACTAATGTGTGCACTAACACACAATCAAATTAGCTCATTAGTAGCATTAACACACGTTAAAGTTCATGGTCCCTGCAGCATAGTATCAATTATATGAATTGTTTTTTAAATATTGATACCTTATGGTTAAAAAAACAGTTCTTCATTAAAGAAACTATTTTGTATAAGTATATCAAAGCTTTTTTTAACCGTGCATTTCTGTTATGTCATTTGAAAAAATCAACAAGTATATTCCAAAATTCTTTAATTTTAAAGTCCTATCGCACTTCCGTTCCTTGTACAAAGTTAATCCAAAGCGGACCCCCGTTTCAAAGGATGTTAGAAGTTATTTAAAATTATATTAAGTGTGATTGCAAAGATACTGCGTTACTTAAGAAGCAATAACATGCGAAATATTTAAATACAACAATTGTCTAATTTATACAAACACTATTGTTACACTTGACGGTTATTATATTGCCGAACTGACTAAAGTCACGCGTTGTTATCCCTATTGTATGTATCGCAAACCACATCGAAATAATGGCAATATTTTTATAAGAATTTCAAAAGTTATAAAAAATATACTTATACATATGTACAATCTTTTACGTAATGATTAAATTATACGAATACGACTAAAACACTAACTAATTCACATAATATGGACGGACTACATTTATAGGTCTAGTCAACATTAGTCTAAAAGCATGAACCCCTGTGTTAGGGTTCCTCATAGGCATGAAATGAGTGAGAAGTATAAAACGATTTTTGTTAACAGAGCTAAATATATTTGTTAAAGTACATCTTAGTATGTAAATGACAAGAATTCAACAATTTCGTGTACTGAATTATACTAAGCTGTAGACTAATATAAGGGTATGAAGAAGAGCACAATGTTTACGGAATTCTTCATTCTGTTAGCGCTATTAATATCATCGTAACTTCATTACGTGGCATTGTATTTCATGACCAGCCGAGCTCGGACAACAGAGAATTGTTATCAAATGCCGGAAGTTGAGGATAATGTGACGAGCTTATTACCTACTAGTTACTCAAACGGCTTACTGATAAAGATGTACGATGTAAATACTGAAATAGAAATGTGTCACATAAAGCCATCAATATTATTGAAGTAAACAAATTATAAATAGTACTATCACTATACTTGTTAGATCGAATGAAATCATATATAGTAATCTTTATCAATATATTGTATTATGGTTTCAATTTGTGTATATATGTACATATATTAATAAAATTAACAGAGCAAATCTATGCATTGGATTATTATTCTTGAAAGTTTTGATATAAAAAAAATTAATACAAGTTAATATAGAGATATCGCCAAAAGACTTGTAGTATTTATGCTACTTTTGTAATGAATTAATATTTTTCTAATTTATAAAATAGATAAATAACGCTACACAATCAATGGTGACCATTGCGCTACGCGAGAAATCACTACACAAAAAAACTCCTTGATCGAATAAAATAACCACAAAAATATCGCGATAACGCGAAATACAACAGCTGACTTAGAAATAGATTATAGAATTTTCAACACTCTTATTTAATTCCTGGTTTTAGCTTATCTTCTTTAATCACGTCTGTCCAAAATACTTGCCTTTGTTTTGATTACCAAGAAATCTAAGACCAATTACAAAACAGTCATAAGGTCTTATTTCGATTACAAACTACAAGTACAATCGGGAATTGGACCGATGATAGTATATTTGTTGTTTTCTGTAGACATTTTAATGACTCGTTTATCTCCCTTACTGCCGATATGATATTAGTACCTATAAATTCTTGTCTTCGATAGTCTATCGATATTCAAATATAAATGAGGTTAAGAACAAGTTAGTGCTAGTTATCTGTTTATAAAACTTTTAGTCGAAATAAAAAGGGGTATTTAGGTTATCGATCTCAATTTAGCTACTAAGTCAATAAGTGTACGACTATTTATGAATAGTATTAAAAAACCGTAATAATAAAGCGCTTTTATTATGTATCATCGCAGAAAAGTTTTTGTTTCCATTAAATAAAATGTAACAATAAGAAGTGGAGTACAACTTTTATTATTATCATTGTCAAACAGGCCTATAGATGATAAGCTGCCCGAAGAGGTATATGATATTGACGCCGAAACCGAATACGATCATGAAGCTCAAGCCGCTAAGGTGGATATCGGTACCAAAGAGGGCTACCTGCTCAAAGGCCCCGAAATTGGCTCAGATAGAATATTCAGCAACCTCGCGTCAAAATCGTTTAAAAAACGATACTGCTCAATGGTTAAAGAAGCGGACGGTACATACATACTTGAAGTGTACAAAGATGAAAAGAAGACCGATACAAAGCTCACCATTGTAATGGATTTCTGCTCAGATGTCGTTAAGGTAACATATTTCTGGAAATATAAACTGTTGTCTGTTATCGCGTGGCCGCTATATCTAATAGATTCAACAAAGCTTCCACTGTATGTAATGTAAAATTAAAGTTTTTCTACAAGGATTATCTTATCTTCATAAGTATAATGTATTTTTTGATATGGAAGTAGGAAACCGGAATACAGACGTTTGATGATAATTGACAACTGCAGATATCTATAACCGACTTCATAGTTAAATTTACGCTGAATAAGTTTGTAACCGCGGCTTCACACGCATTCAATTTGTAGCGAAGATATGGAATATCAGATCCAGTAGGATTTTTTCTACTTGTTTGTATTAAATATAGTGTAATTTCTATGCTCCTGACATGGTGCAAACTATGACATTGAGCCATTAACATCCATTATCACTACTGTAGTATACGAATGTATTCAAAATTTGACCTTTCTACCTACCAAAGAAGAATTTGACTATGCTTATTTCGGCTGTCAGCCGGCCGTTGAGTTATGACAGATAGAATAAGTGCAGTTTAAATAATGTGTTTAGTTAATTTAGTTCGGATAAATTTCACACGTAGTAACTGTAGACGTAATAAATAATTTTTGAATGATCACATCATGGTAAAATTTCATTCAATAATTGCACCATATTGTAATTTAATGTTTAGAACACAAAGCGTGGAAGATTCTGTTTCGAACTGCGCATGTCAGGCAACAAGGGTTATACGTTTTCGGCGGACACCGAGGAGGAAATGAATGAGTGGATCAACGCATTCAAAGCAGCATTAAAGAAGAATCAAGACCAGGAAAGCCATCAAAATGACGAAGTATTAGATAAAGGTGAGGTCGAAGCGTGTGAATAAATTTAATCGTTTTATTGTTAAGCATACCGATTTTTTACGATAAATCTTAATAAAAACCTATAGCAAGGTAGGCGAACCTTTGTGCATCAACGTGCCATTCTTTCTAAATAAAATGGTCAATGAGGTCATAGGCGTTTCATCAAAAATTTTAGCTTCACATATTTTGCAATAATAACGAGGTACAGCTGCATTTGTAATGTTTAAATTACATGCGTTGCTTACTTATTGTAAAATTAATGTGGCTTCTGTTATTGTAGGTTAATTAAATATAAAGTTCTTACTAAATTCATCGTTCTTGGAGAATGAAAACAGTCTATCAGACTCAGTAGTGGCGTTGAAACTCCTAATATAACACTTGCCTCATGGTGACTGAGAGATAATCGATATTGTCACAAATGCCGGAGGAATTACTTCTCAAAGATGTCAACTCGACAAAATACAATTAAACTGGGGGATATACACTTGAACTCAACGAAGTAAACGACAATATTGCCATTGTCGCTATGACAATCCAATCAAACCAATCCAACGTGACCAAGAATATGCCGACCAAAAACGACTATGGCGCCATGTGCTAGACATGGAATTAAAAGTGTCACCTCCTTACCTGCATTTACTCTTCTAAAAATATCTACATCACTTTTTTCTCTAATGCATTATGAATTTCGTTATCGGTGACGTGCTCAAAATATTGTGCTGCGTGCCATCAAAAGCACACGTGTCCTTAGTTCGCCATCCTTGATCTATAGTAATCTATGAGACGGTTTTATGTCCGGTCCTACTGCAAAAGTTACAAAACCTTTAAACATGTCACCTATACTATCACATTTAGCTTGTTTCGGAAGTTTTACTATACATATTTCAATTAATAAAAATTAGAGTTTTATGTATAAATTTATTTTACACAGGGCAGTAAACAGTCCAGCGTCCATCAACACGATGGATCTGGCAAGATGATCATATTCGTTATTAAGCATGCATGAGAGTGTTAATATTAGTATTTTTTCAGATTCAGATATTTCCTTAACCGCCGAACCTCCTCCCCCCACTTACGGCACCCTGAAGGGGCTCGAACACAGCATGAATCCACTGCTGATGAGGTACTCCCGCGAGACCGACATGTCCATAGCCCTAGCTAGAAATGAATGTCGCTCAAATATCTTTAACCTACCGTATAAACGGGCGCCAACGCCCGAACCTCAGTTAGAACCTTTCAAGTGAGTTTTACTTAAATTATTTTACTATTTAACAAATCAAATCACATATATTATTTACCAATTTAGGTATTTTATTTTGTCGTGGTTTGTAAATAGCAGTATACGACAAGAGACGGGGTTTCTATTCGTAATTCGTACCTACTTGTACATCGACTAAGAATATTGGTATACATTTCGATAAATCGGTATTCTCTTGGTGACCGAAGATTGAAAATTTCATTAAAAGCTAAGAAATTGCAATCTTCGGGCATTTTTACTATACTTTGTTTGTTTGTTGTTACTAAACAATTCAGTAATGTTCAATAAAGTAAAATAAACAAAAAAAATATTGATAACACTGCAGCTTACGCGAACCAAAGAGAAATAAATCAGTTGACCAAGTAGAAAATGAATTGTAACTGTTGGCGATTGATAAACATAAATCATATATTTACTTTCAGAGAACATTTTGGCCAAAGAATATTGCTCAAGTGCGAAAGTTTAAAGTTTAGGTTACAAGCGCCGATAGATGGCGACAAGGAGTTGTTGTGCCAAGTAGAGCCGTACTACACCAGCCTGGCGCTGTACGACGCGCGGAGCGGCCGCAAGCTCACGGAGAACTTCCACTTCGACCTGAACCACGCCGCCGTCAGGGATCTAGTCAAGGACGCCGAGTGCACCAAGTCATTAGTTGAAAACTTTAGCTGCGATGTTAAGTTAGACGTTAAACAAATATCAGACGAGTGGTTCCGGTCGAAGAAACAGGTAATTGATCTGATATGGTGGGCCTGTGTGGCCTAATTGAAAGTTAAATTAAATATTACTACACATACACACAAGATGTAAAATCGTGTTATAGTATAAAGACGAACAACTTTAAAAAAAGTTGTTACTTTTAATATAGCACTCAGATTTTGTTTGGCTCGGTCCTTTAAGCAAAAGCACTTAGAAATGGAACAGAGATAATTATGGTTTTCCCTTACTTTCTGAGGTCTTACTTAGTAGTTTGAAATGTCCTAAAGTTGTACACTACACATTGATAATTTAAAGATTTGATTTATGACATGCACAGAATTAAGTAACAATCCCTTTTACATATCCATGTGTATCCAGTTTTATATTGTGTTACTAATACACAATCCACACTTCGAAAAATTAAAAAACAATTATTAACAATGTTGTTTAGTGTTCACAATTCCTGTAATGCTGGTTTAATTTCAGGTTTTACTATCGGTAAATAATCCTCATCCTGACCTATTTATAGTAGTAAGAATTGATAAAATACTCCAAGGGCATGTCAGTCAGGTGTTAGAGCCGTATCTCAAAGCCACGAAAGATCCTCGGTTGGGTCTCAAAGTTCACAAAACTGTGCAGGCGTATGCTAATAGAGTGGGTAACCATAGGATGCCCTTCGCCTGGGCAGCCAAACCTTTGTTCAAGTAAGTATTATTTTTATACGTATTATTATTTTTTATTAACTTCAACAAGTATGAGAGATTCAAAATGTAGCAAAAATACATTTGTGACTTATAGGCCAATGTTTATGTATACTGGTTTTATGTTACCCAAAGAGTAGTAAATAATGTGCTTAAATTCTTAATATGAATTATTTACATTAAGATACTTTAAATTCAGTTTTCTTTTTTTTAATTCCCCACCGAATCGAGGCTTTCCTTTTAAATAGTTAGTTAAAGTATCTAGTTGTAGCATTTAAACTAAAAAATATTTTATCTTATAATTATACGTTATGTAACTTTGCGTTTCGAATAACTTGAATTTATGTCACAGATTATACAGTAACGACTTAGATTCTGCGCCCGAATTCTCTGCCATTTATCGTCAAGAGCCAAACAAGATGTCTGATGAAGACTTATTGAAAATTCTGTCCGATTTTCGTAAACCGGATAAACTAGCGAAACTGACTGTGATACCGGGCTGGCTCAGTGTCAACATACAACAAAGTAATGAACAAATACAAAGTAAGTGCTAAGTTAAAAATATTGTTACATATTCCATTTTCATTGATCTATTTTATTTTTTTGCTGATTTTACTTCAGCAAATGTATCTCCCGATAAATTATTAATTTGCTACCTTAAAACATACTTTAGATATATTTTGTTAAATTTAGCTTTTTATTTTATTTAATTTTTTCTAATTGTAAGTTAGTAGTAATAGTTATAGTTTAATAAAGTTTCTTTATATATACCAATCCACACTGGAGCAGTGTGGTGCAGTATACTCTACAACTTCTTGGTGATGACGAGAGACATGACATGTGTCCACTATTAGGGCATATGGCCAATCAACATTAATAAAAACAATATTAATTCAATTACAGATTGTATGACAAGTGCCTACGCAGCGCTCAAACCTTTCCCCCTCCCGCCTCAGTCCCCTCTGACCCTAGAACTGGCCACATTAAACATTGAGGCGGACCAGCCGTACGCCGCGTACGTGCACCACCTGTACGTCCGGCCGCTCTCGTTGAACTTCGAATCGCAGAAAATGTTCGCCAGAGCGAGAAACATCGCGTGCTCTATCGAGTTGAAGGACAGCGACAGCGGGGAAAATAAACCGATGCAGGTTAGAAATATGTCTTCATTCTTTAATATATGATTCAAATGTCGATTTAGTTTTTACTTTTATTAAAGTGATAGAAATATGCTACATTTCTATTACTATCGATTCCGTTTTCTTCAATGCCGTGTGCATAAAAAATATTTAAGCTTATCGCGAATCTGTAGTTGCTGTTATGAAAACTCCTAGCAATAATATATTTTAGAAATTTCTTCAGTCTTTTATTTTAGAGTATATAATATTGAGAATGAGATTTATGGAAATAATGTAATATTTAAAACAAATATATAAACTCTTTTTCCCTACCACGAGAAAATTACAAAAAAATAAATGGATAGAGACGAAATATATACGAACTTGATGACCTGTTTATTTAGTTTAATAAAATATTGATTGATAGTAAACACAAAAATGAATTGCATGAGTATTAGTATTAGTAATACCTAGACGAGTAAGTATTTTAGAGTATTTGAAATGTTATGTTCCAGGTGATATATGGGCGCACCGGCATGACGAGCCAGTACCGCTGCTCCGTGCTGCACCACAACGCGAGCCCGGCGTGGTGCGACGAAGCCAAGATCCGCCTTCCCGCCACCATCACGCCGCACCACCACTTGCTGTTTACCTTCCACCACATATCCTGTGATCTTGCCAAAAAGAACGACACAAACGTTGAGACTTGTATTGGGTAAGTTAAATATATTTCGTTTATTAATCGACGCCAAAAAAAGGCAGTTCTCGATTAAACTGTATTGTATGTGTGTGTGTCTTCATAATTTTTATTGGGTGTACAGATTTTGATGTTTTTTTTTTATTCGAAAACGGTGCCTGGCATGTGGGCCCATATTAATTTTAGCGACATCTAACTAGTAGTTTTTTAGTTATCGCTAATAATGCACATTTACTTGATACGTATGATACACGAGGTGTGACTGCAGAAGTAACGGTTTAAGATTATTTAATTTTCAAAAGATTTACAATGACTTGTAGAGAATCATTACATAATTATATTAACTAATTCATTACGCGTGCTATATATATATATAAACAAAAAAAATCATTAAACGCATTCAATAACATAATTTATAGACATTGAACATCGTAACCAAAAGAAGATACATTGAGGATAGTTGTAAATTTTTTCGCAATGTTTAATTTAAGTAGATTTTGTTTTTGTTAATTCACAAAGTCTTTATCACGCAATATGTGTCATTTCTTTTAAACGTTTTAATGTACTTATTTTTAGATATGCTTGGGTACCATTGTTGAAAAATGATAAATTGGTTGAAGAGATAGTAAACTTGCCTATAGCTACGCATTTGCCATCCGGATATCTATCGATTCAACCACTCGGGCTGGGCAAAGGGGTAAGTTGATTTTTTTTATCCCTAGTGCTAAAAACAATTTCATAGGTTCTAATAAATCTTTGTAAATGATGCTTGAAAATTTACCTACAGCTAAACTGGTTATGTTGATAACCATACCTAGAAATGAACAATCATCATATTATACCATAATAGTATGTCTGATAGTTCTTTTGGTATAAACATAAAGAAAAAAACGTGATGAACATTCATTTCAGTTTTGCAATAAAGTTATCATCAAAATTATAGAAAATAAAATTACTTCTTCACATGAGTGCAGTCATGCTTTTAAAGCTGCAGGTTTTTTAATGATCTATTCTGAATATTTTATTTCAATATTATCTTCATAATTGTACTATTTTAGTCTGAATTATAAATTTTAAGTTGTTAATAATAAGTTAATAGCAAAAAGCAGATTTAAATGATACATTCATTGAGCTAAAGGGCAAGAGAGCTGAATATGCGTTCCCATCGCCTTTTATACATTTAACCTTAAGTGTCTATTCTCCTATATTTGACATCGGCGTTGATTACCGTCTACCCCTTACCATGTGACTCTCGTTTGTTTACTTACTGTATAAAAAACGTTTAACCTGACAGATATGCTGAGGAGTTTCTTTCGCCGTTTCTTCTCAATGTTAAATCGCGATTCCGAAACAGTAATAGAATCAAAAATTAACGTACATAAGCGTATTGTAAAAATACCGACATGAATCAATTTTATTTTGAACATAGAACTCCGGCCCTGAGGTGGTTTGGGTGGAAGGCGAGAAACAGCTGTTCCGATGTCAACTGGTCCTGGACTCGACGGTGGCGACCCGCGACATGCACTTGCACAACCTGTTCTCTCAAATTGAGCGGCTGATGAAGACGACCTCGCCCGTCGCCTCGCCCTCGCCGCCGCCCTGGAACGACGTCTGCAACGCGTTGAAAGCCGCCCACGCTATCAACTTGAGCTCCTTGGTCGCCTTCCTGCCGACGCTACTTAATCAGTTGTTTGAACTGATGGTATGTTTCTAATGCTAATTATAAAAAAAAATCTAAGCCTTCAAGTTAAAGTGTAATTTTCTCACTGGGTTTATGAAATTAACAGTTAGTGTATTTGGTTTTCTCTTTATCAAAAAAAAAAAATCATCCTTATTCCAAAGCCCTGAAAGCAGTTTAAACTAGCATGAACTTCCTCCAAATGTAAGATGTAGGTGTGTTAATATATAACCAATTAATCAAAAGGAGTTTAATAAGTGCTTTACTTCTTCCTTTGGCATTTTACTTTAGTTGTAACTGAACATCTCTTAGCCATGGCTGTGAAAAAGTGTTTTGATTACCAGAAATTTGTTAATTAAGAATTTTATTTACAGACCTTTGAAAAAGGATACACAGTTGATATTGGTCATCAAATTGTAAAGCTGATTGTACACTTTGTGCACTTAATACATGATTACGGTCGAAAGGATTTGTTGGACAGTTACGTGAAGGTAATATTGAATCTTATTATATCCGTAAACAATAACATATTATTTATCTGATATTTATTAAAATTACAATACAAAGAATATGACAATACTTTGCTTCTACAACAAAGTTCAGCTTGTAGAGGGTATATTTTTCAGTTGGCAAACATGGCTAAATTTATAACAATAACAGTGGCAAAAAAATATATAAAAGATACCTCTATGTTAATATGTTTCAAGTGTGTAGGAGTTAGGGAACATCTTTTCTCCTTCTTTGATTCATTCGATTTCATTTGTTACCATTTTTATATGTTATACTATAAAAGTACTAATTGTTTTTCAGTATGTATTCAATTGTGTAGAGTTCAAGCTACACACAGTACTGACGGCGCCGCTATATCGTTTTGTTGACTCCACTCAACAGGACTTTCTACTGGGACATAAATTTATGCAATACTCAAGTTTTTTCTTTGATATAGTAACAAAAAGTATGGCTCAGTACTTAATCAATACCGGTAGAATAAAAGTAAGTAGAATCACTTTTACAAATAATTCTCTAAATTATATTTCGTCCTGTAAGTAATCATTATGTATGTATAATGTATTAACTCAAGTTTATTTTTAGATGTCTCGACATGAAAGGTTTCATACAGATCTCTTAGAAAATATTGATAGATTAGTTACAATTGTTGAACCGTCCTACATATTGCAACAGCCGATGCAGACTCACATTTTTAATAAAAATCTTGCCGTATTCCTTAAAGTAAGTAACGTCCAAGCTACTATATGTTATTATTAAAAACATAGTTAATACATAATAATGTTTCAATGATTTAATGGGTGTAATTAATTATCTGTTATTTTTATATTACAGTCTTGCCTCTCATTTATGGATCGCGGTTTTATATTCCGTCAAATTAAAAAATATTTGGAGAAATTCAAAACATGCGATGCAAAGGCTTTATTCGATTTCAAGTTCACATTCCTCCAGACAATATGTTCCCACGAACATTTCGTGTCATTCAATCTGCCGCTACAAGCCAATAAACTGAACAGAGATAGTGATGATGGTTGGTATCAATTTGATGGGTTTTGTGCTGTTCCTATCTTTTATAATATGATTATTGTATGTTAATTTTTTTCATTAGATCCGGCCAAATTGAAGCTTACCGAAGATTTCATAATGAGACATTTTCTTGCTGGCATGTTGTTGAAACAGGTATTTTTCCCTTCTATTAAATTAAAATAATTTATTTTGTTTAGATAGTGTTTGACAATAGACATCTCTGCACATAATGAATTATTAAAACGTACTGCAGTTAAATAATTTAAAAATAATTATCTTATTAGTCATAAACAATTTTTATTTGTTTTTCTATTCCTCTATTATTCCTCAGCACACAAACCGAGTTTCACTGATATATTATTGCTTGTACTTAATAATGTTAAGTTGGTTTTAAAAAGATGCCAAATATAATTAATTGTATTTGACGATTTTAAAGTGATTGTATTGATATAAGGTGGAGCAGTCGCTCCGCGAGGCGCCGCAGAAGCGTCGCAGCGCTCTGAGCGCATTACGCGCGCTACTGACCAAGCACGAGCACGACGACCGGTACCGCACGCGGCAGGCGCGCGCCCGCCTCGCGCAACTGTACGCGCCCTGGCTCACTATTGTACTGGGTGAGCCTTCTAAACTTTATCTTTTTTATTTAGTTGTTATACCCCGCTCGGGTTGCTACGTTTATTAAACAATCAAATTAAAAAAAAGACAACATTAAAAAGAACACATTCGTTTTGATTCTGTTTATTGAAGTGTTGTTGGATATATACGGGTAGATCAAGTCCAATCGATCAACAAAAAATTAACCCGCATGTGTCCGATCGATATAATTTCCGTATACCTTAATACCTTTATTAGTGAATTTTGAACAAAGTTGCTACAGATACCAATATTAGAGGATGACAGGAGATAGATCTCCTACCATTTCAAAGTCTATAACGAACAAATAAACAAATATTGATCTATTTATATATAAAATTATATAAACGATAGCGGTCAATTCTTATAACCATGTTATCGTTACTTATCTCTGATAGACGATAGAGATCCTTGCTGGTCCCATTAATTCGTGTTTTATTTTGTTTTTCTTATCCAAACTATAACTATGTTTTTTTGACATTATGTTAATATTGTTGGGTTACTAACATGGGTGTGTTCTTCACAGGAAAAGCTGAATTTTTACCATTTGTTGTTTTTTATTATTCCAGATAATGCTCACCGTTTAGTAACAAAGAATCTAGCGAGTCCGGTGTTTGAAAATGGTCACGACAAGGTCGATGGCGACGCCACGCCGAACTCTGTACTGAATATCATTCAAAAGGAAGTGGTGTCGGCGAATAGCACGCCACGAAAGAACCGACTCACGCTACATTTCGACCACACGCCCGTAAGAAACTCCGCCCACTTCAAAGATCCTCCCACTATTAGTAATCAGATGTATGGCAAAGGTAAGTGTATGATGAACTTATTTCCATACGGTTGGGGTATGTTTGATTGATTTGATATTTTATGATTAATGGATATGGGATGGCCGAGGACATAATATAATTTTAATGTATTAAAACTTAATTTAAATTACGTTATATTTCATAGGGAATTGAAAATCGATATATTGATTTGTATGGCATTGATTGATAAAGTATTATTAATCTTTTTTTTTTTTAATTATCACGAACTTCACGTCTTTATAATGGTGTTTGTGGCAATAAGTGTTTTATTTTCGTGGCTTATGTGGTTGCGTTATAAAGATATTGTATGTTTGTAGATAACACAAATAACATGTCACAGAGCTCTCTAGAGTCCGTATCGACTATGTCCGGCGGGGACTCGTTGCCTAGGAACTCCACACGGTTGGACCTCAGTGAAATAGGGGATCAAGTTAACAGGTGAATAACGTATTATAAAATCTTATTAAATATTTATTAATGGTTTACTACACTAAACAAATTGATCTATATTTTTAACCTTATAAAAATAAATTCTGTTGTTTGTCTTTTAAATATCTTTAACATCACAACTAATTCTGTTAAATCTAATCTGTCATACGAGCTGTCTCAGTAAGGTCATTAAAATAAACCAGTATATTTTATGTTGGTGCAAACTTTGTAACATTTTGAAAACGATAATAAAGCATATATAAACATAGCTTCCATGATTACAGTAAATAGTTGTTTGTTACATATAGTATAAAAAGCAAATTTTCTATTCAGCCTATGAGGATGTTAGGATATTGGATTGATTTGTTTTTTTCTCAGACCCAATACATCATGATATTCGGGTTACATATGATCGTTGTAGTGTTGTTACCGATGTGTGTGTGAAGGTTCGGCGTGCTGTCGGCGGAGGAGGTCCGCGACGTGTTGCTGTGCTTCCTGTTCGTGCTCAAGTACATGGAGGAGGAGCGGCTCGTCGAGTGGTGGCGCACGCACGCGCCCGCGCACCAACAGGCCTTCTTCAATGTACTCGAGTTAGTACATCTATACTGTTTTTTTGGAAATTTTTATATAGGCCTTATTTAATTCTTTCTTTGTTTTATTTTTATATAGTTATAAGTGAATTCTCTGAATATATTTAGATGACTTGGCATATTTGTAGTTTATAGTATGGGATACTTACTTAGTAGTCAAGGAGTAACCAATGTTTTTCTGCACAATAGAAAATTGATATTAACCTATTACATTAAAGGAAAACACTTTAAATAACGTATTTCGGACGGAATACGGAATATTAAATTATATTATTCCCATGTCAAACCTAATAAGTGTAGCCTGAGTAAACCTAAAAATTTGTATAATGTACTATACTTTGTTTTAGGATATGCGCCGAACAATTTCAGTACATCGGCAGAAAGAAAATTCTGAGTGAGCTGAGAGTTCCTTCACCGGATTGCAATGGCAAGCCAAAACCGGTTAAAGCTAGAACCTTACCGGCCAGAATGAGTCCACCTGACTTCTCCAAGGAACCGCCGATAATAGTAGAGAAAAATAATACTGTTAATAGAGAAAATCTAGTCCCAGCTACTGTCACTACAGGTAACATTGTGTTAACACAGGTAATAATTATATGGCTGTAGTTTTTTGCCAATACAACTGTTGTTTCAAAATCATTAGCTTGTATTTTCATTCTTAGTTTTCAAAATTGCTCAATTTGTTACTTATATTATATTGCCATGGTAACAAATGCATTATTATGGCCGCGTTCCAGTAAGCGTTCACAACGATCAGATCGCTCATATCAGCGTTCCACATGACGACCGCGGTCATTGTGGTCGAGACGAATACGTCACTCATGACGTCATAACAAACGCTCACGTGACACTCACCACGACCCATCTTATAATGTGGGTCGTGGTGAGCGTTCCACTAGAGTTTATGACAGTAGCGCTCACAAGCTAGTGGAACAGAAATCAGTGCGGTCGTGAGCGTGATCATTGTGGATGTCTAGTGGAACGCGGCCTTTATGTTACCTACAACAGGGTTGATTTGTATATCATCGTCATCTTTGTATTTACACTCTTGGTAGAGTTGTCATGGACATCGATTGAGTTTTGGTGGTATCCATCCCGATACATCGTCAATCCTGTCGAAAGCTGCCTTACTTGTACATTAGAAGGCGCTGTTGAGGGCAGCCTTTATTTGGTCGGTTCAGCGTACTGGTGTTCAGCTTAGTTGTTTGGCGCCTTCCACTTTTCCCTGGACTACAAGGCGTTCCATAGAGATATTTACCCGCCAATTATTGTATATAGTTATTTAAAATGTTAAAAAAAAATATAACTCGTCGAGAGACTTCATCAAAATGTTAAATAAAAATCGTAACATGCCGAGTGACTTTTTTATACACAAATGGGTCCAAAATGAACCTGACGACATTTCACACGAGCTCTCATTATTTACCGAACATGAATAGGTTTTTACGTTACTAACAACAGATAAGCTACATAATAGTAAGTGGGCTTGTTAACTTGTATAAAAGACAAATGGATATAGACCTTAATGTAATGTATAAGTGTAATACTCGTCTATGTTACTCCATCGGTACTCAAACTGAAATAACATCACCATACATTAGGAAGGGTACAGAACTTGATAATGCAATGTGTACGTCAAAGTGTTCGTACGAAACAGAGTTTGAACATTTGCATCGAGAGCAGTCTCCTTGAGTGTTGTTAACGAACTGAATTATACTTACTTTTACATTCTGAGTGTTTCTTAGAAAATACTTTGGATGGAAAAAATTATATTAATAAACTTAGCTTTTGATATTTTTGATTGTATTATATGGCAAGTTGACCCAGCAGACGTTGTTCTGCAACAATATAACGTAATAGACCCCGGCCACGCGTTGCTGTGACTAAGGTTTACATACTCAATTTAGCAGACTTACTCCGCCATCTGTTAAAATC
>DWJN01001355.1:0-18317 GCA_018248895.1 Carystus phorcus
TGTTCTATAGCCTATAGCCTTCCTCTATAAATGGACTATCTTACACTAAAAGAATTTTTCAAATCGGTCCAGTAGATTTCTGAGATTAGACCGTTCAAACAATCAAACAAACAAACTCTTCAGCTATATATATTAGTATAAGATGAGTTGAGCTGACGTTGTTCTGCAACATGTGTGACGTAGTTTTATCGAAAAAAACGAAGGTACAAAGTATTTTTTTTAAATAACATATATTTTTTGATTTAAAAAAAATATGGTATAAAACAAACACTAAAGTCTATCACAAAATATTAGTGAAAATGACATGCAGATCGGATAAGCCGTTTTTGAAATTAGCAAGACAAACAAGAAAAATATTAAAAATAATTGTTTTGTCTATTCTTTACTAAAAGACCCCCAGTATTGTTTTCTCCCAAATATTTTTCATCAGAGTGCGATCAGTTACAATTGTATTATATGTATGGATCATATATGTAGTTTATTTAATAAGCATTTAATATGAAGCTCACCAACAAATAAGACGCTAATTTTTTACGTCGTAACCTGGTCTCTTGGCATTGGATTGGAGTCAGTATTCTAAACCATAACATCTCAATTTAGACAATTTCAAGTTACTTTAAGAAGTAATAATAAGTAAGGTTTTACATAAACAAAGATAAGGGTAAATATTTTACTTCATTCAATAAAAGAGAAAGCATTTAGTTGCGTCTAGTTCGCTGAGCACATTCTCGGCCTTAGTTCGAAAAGGCAATTCAATGACTGCTAATTCACTGAAAGTGACAAAGCTTCCTTGTTGCATAACCGGAACCTACTTTTTGCAGTTTGTAGACTAACCGGCAAACAAGAGTTATTGTATTATCTGAAACTGACACTACGCGCTGGCATCTTTATTTTACGTTTTACTTCATTTGAAAGTAAACACTGCGACATACCTACTGCCGCCGGTTGAACTACCGCGTTTTTGTTAAACTATCTGTTGGCATAGATATTCCACCGTGTTGTACATTTTTATGAGACTGTACGTCCCATGTCTTTGATAATTCGTTTTTATTTAAAAACTAAGTGACCCGATGAATTTCGTTTCCCTAACAAGCTATGAATATGCTCATTACAGATTTTAAAATTAATACAACATTATTACGATAATTTTTTTATTAGGTTAAATATAAACCTAGGTAGGAAGATCTAATGCGTTCTAAGAAAGCCGTAATGCATTTAGTTGCGTTTTGTTATACCTCGAACGGTGAGACTGGTGTTAAATAAATTTTAATGATTTTTATTTTCAATGAATATCATATTGATATTTTAATACTTATTGTCCTATTCCGGACGAAGACAAATCTAAAAACACAAAAATCATAAAAATTGGTCCAGTCGTTTTTGAGTTATAAATGGCGTAACTAACACGACTTTATTTTACATACAGATACTCGTAGATAAACAATAGTTTGTACCAGCATTACTGTGTTTTGTTTGTGGTATTTTATGTTATTTTTTATGTAGACGGCAAACGATGAATCGCGTGGTGTTAGGTATCACTACCTGTACTGTTTACATATTCAAGTCCGACAGGATTGCCTTCTTATTTCCTAGCTTAAGTTACTTGGTAGTAAGCTTGCTCCCTGACATCCTGTCTCTGGAGCAACCTTCAACTGAGCAAATATTTATGACAGATAAAAGTTGTTTGTAAAATATCCGTGGAGATGCGAACATGTACGAATATTTATATCCGTAACCATAGGGCCATCATGATTGCGATGCCGAATAAGAGGCAAAACTTAAAGTAACTTGTAAACTGGTGTTATTGATGTATAAGAGTTATTACGTACTCAATTAACTAGCCGACAAATAGCAGACAAGCTACAAGAATCGTAACACTAGCGCTATCACGGTTGCGATGCCGACATAAAACATAAAAGTTACTTGTAAACTGTAAACTGTTGTAACTGGTAACTAGAGTTACTTCGTGCTCAATAAAATAGCCGGTAAACGAGCCACATAATGGGGAATGGTCAGCGTTGCCCATGGACATGAGGAACACCAAAGGCATCACTGATATGTTGCCGGTTAAGAAAGGAAAGAAGAAGGAGAGTACTATCTCTCAAGCCCCCAGTCGGACCAAGACGAGTCGATTGGTGACTGACTCAAGAGCGTGGTAGCTAACCAGGCCCTTTTCGTAAAGCCTTACGAAATGATAATCAACATATAACATTAATGACCTAATAATAATTTACGATTTGCTCCGTTAATACATTAAACTCTGTTTAAAAAAGTAGGTAAATTCTTTCTTATTAGTTATTTGGTTTTATATGCATTCACTGAGCTTACATTTTTCTCAACATAACTTGATACTAATGATTAATGATTAATTAACTTATAATATTAATATATCTCGCGTATCAGCTGAAAACTTTGTGCTTAACAATCTCCGGCAATTGATACTATTTTATAATTTAAAATTACTATGAGGACAAAATGTAATAAATTGAATTCGAACTCATCTTTTATACAAAGAATCATATATAAAAAGATCTCGTCTTGTATTAGTCAACCGATTTTTTGTTTGGTAGCTACAAACTTTAAATGCGATCAATGAAGCCATTATCGAAATATATTTTGAAATTACGAGAAGAATTTGAGAATTCAAACGTTTGGGATTAACAATTCGTTGCTATGGTAACCGTTGTCATAGCAAAGTGTGGAAAGGATTACCTGGTATAAATAATATAACTTACCAGTTAATTGCAGAGCAGTTATTCCAATTACAAGTAACCATTGTGCATTAGTTACCATATTTTCGGTATAATTAAATCACAGTACTGTCACTTATATAAATAAATAAAAAAATATATCTTTATATTTGAGTCGCAAAAAATAATAGAAATAAATTTATCCTGAAACCAGGTATTCACTTCCTCATCACAGTATGACACAGTTTGTGCATTCGAGTTTTAATACCTCACTGTTTAATAGACTAGAATACAAAATTTTGGTGCGGTTATTATTGCAAATAAATTTGTAGTCGGGAAATGTAATAGCGTGTGTTGCGCTCGTTTTCCGTTCTGGAACTGACAAACAGCGAAAGTGGTCGTTGTTGCTGGCCCTCGCCGGCTGGTCTCTCGTCCCCTCTTGATACAAAGCCATCGCGAATTCCTCTACGTATATCTTGACCTCAGTCAAATTACGACGTAATATATCGTAATGATCGTCATTAGGGTTCGTAAAACAGCTGACCGCAACTGTACTGTTATTATTAGTTATTAGAACGGCCCCGTCAGTTATTAGGCTGTTTATGTCATACAATAATTACGACTTTACTTTTTAATGCATTCAAATCAAAGCTTGTTTAATATGACTGTGACAGTTCATTTATTTTATTTTAAAATTATTAATATCATCTCACTTATATATTTTTGACACTACTTTTTATTTTTTTATGGCAACTTTTGATGTTAACATTAAAATAATAAAAATGCGTCAATTGAAAACTTACAATTAACATCAGAATTAGAAAATTCTGAAATTATAAAGTACTAGTAAATATACGTGTTTTAAATTCGATGAATTGTTTTTTATACTTAAGTACGGATATTTCTACGTATGTTATACACGTACGTATTTCTAACGGATGATCCCGTATCCCGAGTTAACGTATACGATTTGGGTTATCCCTAATTCCCTATTATGGGATATAGATATGTAACATTAGGTATAAAATCTAGTGATGTTCAATACAGTAACGAGTGTTTTTATGTGAATAGCTGACAAAAGAGCGGACGAGTTACCATATGGAACGAGTAAACGGCCATTGTCAGTCATAGACATCAACCGAAGCTATTACTGAAAAAATGAAGGCTCTCAAAGCTTCACCTGGGACGCTACGATTTGTTTGGCAATTAACTTAAGCAAGAAGCAAGCAATTGTACTAATAGGTGATAAAAATTTGGGTAGGATTAAATATTTTATTACAGTGGTTGTAGTATCGTACTAGAGTGCTTTCAAATTTCGCCAGTGTTAGTTTCGGGTAATGTATATAAGTTTCTTGGAAGTAATAAAACGCAAGAGTAATTGCTTAATAAGTATTTCATTTAATGGCAAAGAGGCAATCTGCATAATTATTGGAGTCTTATGTAATATGTTTATAAATATGCGTTCCTTCTCATTTGCGTTCTACATTTGACTAGCGGTAAAAGTTTTAAAATAATCATAATAATAACGAGGCGATTATCTTATCATTTTGAGAAAACTACTCATTATTAATACTAGTACAAATCGTGATTGCATCCAAAACATTGTCTCCCTACTCGTTTTGTTCATGTGTTTTGACAATATTTCATCATAACCCCTTGGTTTGTGTTTAATTTTATCTTGTGAATTATTCTGTCGAATGCTAACACTGCAAGAGAACCTAGTTTTGAGCTTCCGAACTCCAGGCTGAAATAACATATATATTTTATATCTAAATTCACGCTTTTTATGGTTAAATAAATTAAAATTCCAAACTAATCGAAGTGTTACAACAAGTACCTACGTTATTAATATACCGTCTTATTTGCTTTTAACTTCTACGTCTATTCAAACATGAAATCCGCCTAGTGTTTATCAATATTAGAGATGAATTAATGAGTCAACGAACTCTGTCCGAGGTCGTGTTTATTTCCGTAAAGATCTACTTACAGGCTATTCACCAGGAAACAACTTTCATATTAGTTTTTATAAAAAAAAAACCCTTACTTCCTACGTTCTATGTTGAATATAATCGATGTCATTAAAGTATTAGGTACATTGATTCGTAAAACTAAGATAATAAATATGCTGAGAGAAAATAGTAATAACTTTTTTCTGCTTGTCAAACGATCTTCTTTATTTTTTGTTGTTTAAAAGTTATTAAAATATTTTAATGTTAAAAAAGTTCTTAAACTGATACTGACCTATTTTGCATTGTAAGAACATACATATAAAAGTACATACTCATTATGCAATTAATGCTTATTAGTAGAAAATATGTTTGTAACATGCAAATGTATAATGTTTACGTCGAATTTATAATAATGATTAAGGTCTACTTTCGACCTCTAGAAGAACAGTCGTTTCGTAATTATTCGATTGTTGTTACTGTTAATCATGTCCGTTTGTTAATTAATCTTACAACATATGATTTTGAAACCGATGACCTTGTACCACCATTGGCCTTAATTAAACTTAAACGTGAGGTCAAATTTGGAAGTTCCAAAACAGGTATGTTTCGAATTGGGAAATATTGAGCTTCTCATCAGACACCTTTGAAATAAAAATATTAAGTTGATATTAAAAGTTAATGTGCTTATATTTACCATTACGAGTGAGATAATGTTGTCAAGCTAATAGTGGTGAATTCGGAAATAAACAGTGTACCAAGTTTACAAGGAAAACTTCTTACAAAATAATATTCAAATTTCATACTGCTTAAAAGTTGTGTTTCCTTGAAATGTTGAAAGTTGTTTTTAAGCAATAAACTCTATAAGCCTATAAGTGAGTCAAGTAAAATAATTATTATGTTTTTCCTTGTTTCCGTTGCATCCGTGTTGTTACGTCAACAACTACTTAAATATTTGCTGAAACAAGTACAGTGGTTTCATTGCATGCATACATTGTTATACACGGAGTGTACGCAATTTATTACACTAAAAATTAGTACTGACCGAGGATATATTTCAAACCTTACAATGTAATTTAAACGATCCCTGTAGCGCAATGTTTAAATACATTCGGATGGAAGGATTCTATTCCCAGCTAGGTAGAAATTTGTATGACAAGTTGAAATTTTTGTTCTTGATCTGGATAAGTGTCTTTGTCTTTGTGAAATTTTCATTGACCTAACAAGAGATTCTAGTGTTTGGGGCTATGACTGATTAGTGTTATTTAATTAGGAAAAAAAAATACTTTTCGCCACGAATGGTATTCGATGTAGATACTATAGTAGCCGAATCAACGAAACATTTACCTGGTTATCCTGAAAAAAAAATTCAAAAGATGTAATTGCTTAATTGTAATTTTGTAATTGCTTAAACAAGTTCAAATTCAACAATCTAATAATTACCCGATTGCAGACGCACTGTGTATACAGATTTTTACTATTGAAGGACTGGGCTATGCATCAACCATTTTAATTTAGAAGTAGGATTTTTAGCTGTCTAACTAGCCTTATCATTTTGGTATTTACGTCTTAGTTCCAGTATTAAGGCAGCTATAACCGCTTACTTAATAGCCAGTAATGCATTAGTGATGCTTTAACACATGGCGGTGACCAATTACTGACTGTGACTCGATAGGTTGTTGTTGGCTTGTAACATTTAAAAAACCCAGCGAAGAACACAATGGTTGTGGCATTTTGTCATAAGTTACCACGACCCCAGAGTCGTTGGCTTGCGAAATGTTGCACTATGTGGTACTGTTGCTTAACGTACGACGGAGACTTTGCTGTTGCAATCATCTATAAATTGAGGATGCCTATAAGGATATTGGGAAATTCCACCGGTGGGCGGTCACATCGACGTGTTATTATGTGCCGTTTATACCACAATGCACACTAAACGCCGATACAAGCAAACAGATTCCAAATGATCCTTGTTGCCCATGGGCGTTAGTAGCATAACGAAAGAAAAATAAAGAAGGTTACGTATGCTTTAATTTAGCATTTTATGTACACTTCAGATTTAAAAAGAAACAACATTGAACGCAGTTGTAGTAGGAAGCTAAGTTTAAGTCTTGCGTCATTTTCCCTAATACTCGTAATATGTCTCATATTACTTGCTTCTATATTGCTTATCCGCAAAGGTGATCTGTATTAGAATCATCCATACTCTAGTAGAGATCTTTATCCGTTCCTTTCGAATTATATACGTAATATAAATAAGTTTTAGATATTCGTTTAAGCAAAATATTACCAATATTCTTTTGATATTACTCTGACTCTCGACTCATAAATATTATTATTGGTATTGTCTTTATGTGAAATAAACCTGGCCTCCACCATCATTCTGATTGAGTCAGCCACCAAACGACCAATCATGTTCCGGGGGCATCAGAGTTATTCAATTTTTTTGTCTCATTTCTTTGCATGCATCCGTCGGTGATGTTTTCAGTGTTACAGATGTCCATGACTTACAATCCCTTACAGTAAACGTTTATTGACTACTTGTACAAATAATCTAAAACCTCAAAAGTTATTTAGAATAAGCCAATCCGTACTTGGTCCGCGTGTAGCTCTAGTACTCGAAAATCCAGTACATACACGCAGTAAGTATGACATTTTAAACACTTAGACACGCTATTATGCTTACATTTACACTTTGTTTTATGATCTGATGAAAGCTTCGTAACAATGGAACAATCTAGATAAAATGACAAGACAATTTAAAACAGTTTTTGTCATTCAAAGTATTCAACGACCGTGCAACCATATACACTGTGGAATATTTGTATGTACAAGCCGCAAATTGTTATGTCGACGAACAATATATATACATTTTAATACAAATCGTAGTAGCATAAGTTGAACGCTTAAACTATAAAATAGTAAAGTAATATATGTATATAATAAAAAATAATAACTATTTATTCAAAGAATACTAATGACTTCTCATTACTGAGGTATTATTTATTCAGAAATCTAATACTAAAATAAATACTAGCTGGTTGAAATTTATAGAAAAAAACTACAATAGTCCTCGCTAGATATTTCCTAAACGTAACAAAAATTTGTCAATAAAACTATCAATTAGCACTTACCTATCTACATAAAAAAGAATTAAATACCAACATATACGAGAGCCAAATATTTTGAACGTATGTAATTCCAATCTTTAGACTTAGGAATGATGTAAAATATTCATAACTATATCTAATACCTATTAGTATCTATGGAATAGCGAGTAAATGAGCCAACAAGCCACCAGCCACGTGATGCTAAATGATCAACGACGTTCATAGACATTAGAAAAAAAAATGCAAGTCTTCCAATTGAGCGTTTTTTATTTGCGTTTAATATTTTGAGCGTATAGTATGTGTGCGTGTATGTGTTTGTGAGTGAGTGTCTTTCTGTTGTCGGTCGTGTCTATGTATGTATGTAATAGAGAAGGATGGAGATAGAACTATCTCTCAGGCCCTCAGGCAAAAGACGACGTATCGTTTGACAGCCGATTCAAACCCGAAGGTGGTAGCTAGCCTGGTACAGTACACCTTTTTTCCGAGGAGAAAATCTTCTTACGGTACCCAACGGGTGATGGGGCATTTGATGGGGTGTAGGGGGTGAGGTATACACCTAGAAGTAATAGTATAAAAAAGCGTGATTACTATTTCTATAGTATAAAAAAAGTATTTATATCTATTTAGTTTCAATTATTTTTTACATTTTAATTTTTTACCTGTGAATGTAATGACTCCCTATTATAAGGTAAGTAAATTCGGGAATGCCGGATGAACTTTACATGTACTAAAGATTACAACTACCAAATACAAGTTGATCTTGATTTTGAACTTGCATTATATCACGCTAGTTCTAGTTCATTGAGTCACCTTGAATTTTTTATCTTCGTTTATGATACCTCTTAGTACATACTTTAATCTCCAAAGTATGCGCTGCGACCTTGTATCGTTATCTTAAAAAGTGCGGAAGCAAAACACTTTTATTCTTAAACTATTCAATATAATTGGTTTCTTTGAAACAAGGACATTAAAAATAAAAAATCAAATATCAATGTTTAAATTATATTTTTATTAGCAATCAAAATTAAATGTAACTTGAAAAATATTTTTGTTTTATAGAGTTATTAATCAAAGATAATTATGAAATTTAAAATCTATCGACAATTTTCTGAATAGTTTGGCAGTTCTTAAAACAAAGTGTAATTAAGAATAATAAATATTTAAATCTATGCATAACTTTTAATGTAAAGAATTTGATTTGATAAAGCTAAACCTCTTTATGTCTAGCAGTGGACGTTCAAAGGCTGATGGACGTATGGATGGTAAAATGGAAACCTCTCTAGGAAACATGCCCATTAACGAACACTTCATACTTATTGTCTTTAAAAATTTGTGAAGCCTAACTAATTTAACATATCCTAACCCCGTTTGTACTAAGGCATATATTACTAGCAAGACGTTAATAGATTGCAATAATGATATACTAAATATTGAGTTACTTTTTTCTACTTGGTCATGAACAGGGTGTTGCCATCGTCGATGTCCTTGGGCTACGGTGGTCACCGGTAAATAATTCATTAACTTTACCGGGTTTTTATATAAAAAATAGCAATGTGAAGAATAAGTCAAAGTATAAAACTGAATAGTTCTAAATAGCCATAACTCATATTTTCAATTTCTGTAGCCGACCCTCCTTTTCGTGTGATGTCATTAAACTTTTCCTGATCGGCTTTGACGAATGATGAGAAAACATTTTCAGGATTACTTATATATGTATTTTATATTATCATAGGTGTCCGATGGCCTGACTTTATTTTAAATATACCACATTCTAATAGTTCTATAAATAAACGCTCAAATAAATAACAGCAAACATTGTAATACTAATTGCAAACACGAAGATCACACGAAGGAATATTTAATCGATATTTGGTATTATATATTTATCCGTACATATACATATATGTATATACCTACACCGAACTCTTGGCAAGACGGTCACAATCGTAATAGAATCAGTTTTAATAATTATGGAAAATATTTGATATAATACACCCAGTACAGTCGTATATAAAATATAACTTTTTGACGGGTTTGTTCATTATTAAAATTTAATATATTTTATAACTATACATTTGATTAAAACTTAACTTAACTTTAACTAAACTTTTTAATCATATAAAAACACATTTAATACATAAATCATTCTTAGCAGTCATTTAATTCAATAAGTCTAATTTGCTTATTAGCGGTTTTCAACATCATTTGTTTCTTTCCATTTCTTGTTCTTGCCTCGAGCAAATGGAGACTTCGAATTCGTCGAAAAGAAGTAGACTCCAGATATGCTGCAGTATATCAAGAAAAAAGTATAATCGAGAATCAAATTCATACAACAACAAAAATATAAGCACAAAACATATAAAAACAATTTGATGCGTGTGGATGACCATTTACGTTTAAATGATTAGCATATTGTATCTAATATAGTGACCTTAAAGATATCACAGTTTAATTGGGTATACATTTTATTGAGATTGGATTATTACAAAACACATTTTGCAATATGAATTCCTCGTAAATAACATAAATAATTTTATGGAAGATAAAACATTAACATTGACATTTTGTCAATCGTAAAATTATACGAAAACATTTAAAAAAACGATACATTTCAAGATCTTCGTTTTAGAACAATCGCTTATTGCGTAACTAGTGCTAGGAGATGATGTCTCTTATTCAATGTACATATATATCATAAAAACCATATTACAATATCACAAAAACCATATTTAAATTTCGAAACTCAAAGCAATAGATCAGCAAGGCGCTAAAACGCAGGTTATGAAGCCTGTCAAACCCATTTCTGAGTTTACTTGGCTACAGAAGAGACCCAGAGTAAAACACAGAAAACAGTGTTAAGTGTTCTGGTAAAGTAAGATCTAAAGAAGATAAAGAAGGACTATAGAAAAGGTCAGTGACGGAGCGAAGTGAAAAATGCTTATTGAGTAGAAAAACCAGAAGTACAAAGTTTTGTACCAATGTTAAAAGTAATAATAAAGTTAGTAATTTGACTTTTAGCATAGATTAAACATTGACATTGGTATCAACACTCAAAATCTCTAAGGATTCTTTTTATATAAATTTTCTTTCATGTTAACCTTAAGACTATACTAATACATTTATCGGTATGTATTATATTTCTTGATATGAAATTATATCAATCGGATTAGCTACTGCATTCTTATAGCTATTGTATTCTTATCGTGTTTGCCAAACTCCAAGATTGATATAATCAAACTGCTATTACACGACAAGCAGCGTTGGCCCAAGACTTCTTCTCTTAAAAGCAATATAAATTACTACATATACATACGTATTTATTGATTGATATAACACTTTGAAATGATGCGTTAATAGAAGAAATGATCAGGTTAGAAGGGAAACGGCTCTTAGTGAAAGTGGAAGTGTTTTGGTAGCTCCACTTGGGCATAGAGTACGTGCACGGAAACAATTGACACTGATTTAAGTGGACCTGGAATAATATTATTATCCAGGGCCTTAGTTAACTTTCATTATTGTATAAATGCGAGAATACCTACTGTAAAAATTGAATGAATTCATTTTTATTGATGTCAGTAATAACACGCAATATCCTCTAGCAACACATAAATTAGTAATGTATAATGTTGTTTGAAACAGTTTGTTAGTTAGCACAGCATACTTAGTAAACCTGTTTAAAGCGAATGGTACAAGTTTTGTTTACGATAAGGTTACTTACTTGTTAGGTACATGTTCTCCAAATAAGACTTCATTGTCACTGCCCACTAGTTCACACCAACCTATCATGTACATTATCCAGGAGTTGCATTTGATACCGTAGAAACCCATCTTCGAATTTATAGATTCAGCATAGTAAAGGGGCGCTCTGGCGTGGTTGCAACCGGATTGTGCTAAAAGAAGTATGAAATTATAGTCAAATGATGATAACATATAGTGAATTAAGTAAGTAAATGTTTTATTGAGTTTAGATGGGATTATGGAATTATAAAATGTAAAAAACTTATTTATTAGTAAGTACTTAGTACTACTTCCAAACAATATTAAAAAAAAACGATTTTTCAAATTAACATATTATTATATTTTTATGTGCAAACCATTGATAAAATTAACACTGAATACATTTAGAAACTGCATACAATTCAGTTAAGCCGGCACTAACATTAGAGACAAGAAACGTAGACAAAAGTTCTAGAATATATTTCAATTCAAAGAAACCAATGCAACCATTTTCCGAATGTACTGAGGCATAAGTCTGAAGCGAAACGATGTAGATACTAAATCAAAGTATTTTTGTGTTGAAAATGAGGGCATTGTTGGCTAACTAACATTGTCCCTTAGAAGGTCTGCATCCTGGTTGCTCCATTCCTCCATTAGCATAGAAGTCAATATTTCCACATGTCTCCAACTTCCCCTTCTGTAGACAGTTGGTGTGTAAAACATCCACGTGATGAGCATCGCTAGCATCTATTTTTTTATTCGAATCAGTCGTCACAAAGAGGGGCAGAGCTGGATCCAATGCTGAAAAAACAGCAACATTAACTAATTTCCTCGTAATATTTTTCACGTACAATGTTTTTGATATGAGTTCCTGTTACACTATATCGTAATGAAAATCAGTTTAATTATTTTATAGTCACCAATATATTTTTAAATTTATCTTGTAATAATAAAAACAAAAAAATAATTACAAATAGTTGTACTTTTAAGGACATTTACAATCACTTTTATATAGATTGTACTGAGAGTATTTATAATTTTTTTGTTTTATTTTGCCATAATAAAGTTGCCACAGTAAACTTTGTAAAAATAAAATAATGGGGAGTAAGAATTAATTATTGATATAAGTTTAACTTCATCCATCATGATCGTTATCCATCCATTAGCCTTTTTACGTTCACTGCTGGATATAGACTTCCCCTAATTTACCTTACTCTGACGGGGCCTTCTGAGTGAAACGGAGTATGTTCTTCAAGTCGTTTTTGAGTTTAATTAACATGGACTAAAATTTTATGGCGCTATTATTCTCTAACCATACATTGCTATAACGCGATTGAAGGAGGATTTCATTTACCTACTTCGGACAAGAAAACAAATTGCAAATGCCCTAAAAATCTATAGCCTATTTAACAATTTATAACTGAAAAACGAGCAGACGAGCTGTGAAATGGTCACTCTTGTCAACGGACGTTAATAACACCAAAAGCATGCCAAGTTTATTAATTTACATTGAATCGTATACGATATACAATGCCGTACCTGATATCCTCTCAAGTCTTCCAGATTTTAAGAAATTAGAAATGTACCCAGCTGCGTGGGCACCGAGACTGAAGCCTATTACATGAAACAGGGGCAGTTGGTACTGATATTCCTTCACAAGCGTGTCTATCAATTGCGCTGTACATTTTCCAACAAGTTCCGTATTGCGAGCGGATTCTAAGTAACACGGCTCCCGCGTTATTGGATTGTAGTCTACGGATATAATGTTGTAATCACAGCATTCTAGATAAGCTGCGAATATTGCAAAAATTTAAATATAGAACATTTGAAGATGATAAAAATATTTTCTTGGTGCTAATTGAAAATTACATGTTTCACAGTGTCAAATTCTTGATACTTTTCTAGTTGGATACTTATTTCCAACGCGAGCATCGATGCACAATGCCTCTTAAGTTCAATATTCATATAATTTTAATATATTGAAGGTCCAAAATTCAAAACATTACATGACCCATTGTTGATCAAGTCCACTTTTTCCCTATTATAAAATTAAACTCACCGTTTGGCCTACAGGGGTTCCCTAAAATACTGATCCCAATCCAATACCTGGACACCAGGGATCGTAAGAGGCGAAAGAAGCCGATTCAGCTTGATGATAGGGCTTCGTGTAAGGATTATATTATCAGAATTATTATTAAGTCATGAATATCATTACTGATATTTTTCCTGAAGCCCATCTGGCTAGCTACCACCCTCTTGCTGAAGTCAACCTCCAAACGATTCTTTGTATTCCAACTGGGAACTACAGAGCCCGTGCTTTCTTTTTCATTTCTCTTCTTTCTTTACCGGCAATGCATCATTAATGTCTTTGGTATTGCTGATGTACCTAATCGATGGTGACCACTTAGCATTATATGGGTCATCTGCTAGTTTGTTGACTTGTTACATAAAAAATAAGCTCACGAACCACGGTGTTGAAATATATTGTTCGTATTAACATTTTGCCAAGGAAAATGTTATTGGAAAACAAATTGAAAAGACATGTAATGAGCTAAGAATAAATGGCCTAAAAGTTCTTGACCGAAATGTAAAGGTTATCGCCTGACATACATTTTTGTTACTTTGTGAACAAATATAGATACACCTACTGGCACCTAGTGATCTGTACTCCGAAAAAATCGTAAGTAAAAATGGTAAGGTTCTACAATTACCGACCTGGTCTTATTTCCGTATTTGGCGAAAAGTCCTTAAAGCCCGTGTACCCGTGAATTAAGACTTTCACTGGCGCTCCTTTGACCCATGGGGCCGAATTGATAGACTTTGGGTCGTTTGCAATTATCTGATGCGGGCTATTTTTGTTAGATCTGTAAGAAAATACCGTGAAAAACATATATAATCCATAGGATCGTCTGTGCATTAAGTGTTTAGAAACATTTAGGGAAGTAAACATTGTTATCGATAGAAAGGTCAAAACAGGTTTTAACAGTCAAAATATACAAAATAACAAACAGATTTTCATGAATCTTGTCTGTCGTGATTATCAAAACGTTTATGTGGAATAGGAGATAAAAGGAATCATGAAGTTTTTTTAGGTTATATACACGATTACTTTTAAAATACTGGAGTGGAAATGTTATACGTTGAAAAGAAACCATTAAATTATGACTATTATTACACTTTACCTTCACGTCATTTCGTATCACTTGTATTTTGGTTATGTGAACTATATTAAGATGTTTGTGATTGATGAAGCCACGACTGAGATGGTGTCGCTGATGATCATACTTTATGTTGTTCCAATAATAAATATAAAAGTTTATGATAATTAGATATAAGTATGTTTGTAAAATGGAGGTCAAAATTTCGATGCGCTTGCGCCTGTGCAAAATAGCTGATCGAATACTACAATACTTATCAAATACTACAACATATTACTAAACACATATATGCATAGTGTATATTTATAAATACATACTTTATATATATTAAAATAAAAATAGAATTCTACATACATTACAGAGGCTTAAGTTTTAAAAGCTCCTCTATGGCATTAAAAAACAGACAGTGTGGGCTAGTGAGATTTTCATTTTTAAGGGCAAGAAATTTTGAAGGCTTTACAGTGAGTGCAAAGTGAAGTGAACCTTTCGACTAATTTCGGCAATGTGCGTCTTCCAAGATAAATTGCTATCAAATAATTATAACCTAAATTTTTAGCCGTGTCAGCATCGGTTATAGGAATGCCGTCAAAATAAATAGAAGGCAAAGATGCTAGGTCTAACTGAATACGGTAATATTAGGTCCCCTTTATTAAACTCTGTGATGTATCAGATTTTATCGTGAGCCCTAAATACTTAAACTATACGTTTACACGGGCCCAATCTAATTTGACAGCTTCAATGGCTTCCTTTGTATTTCCCACTAAAAATGACGACACAGTTGAGAGTCCCCTATCTATAAGATAGAAATGAGATGAGATAATGCTAGTAATAGAATTAATAAGTATAGAAAATGATAAATGAGATAAGACGCCTCCACAACAGACACTGCGAACGACCCTTATAATAAAACGATTATTCGAGGCATATATAACACTCATGATGTTTCGATAATATATTGATTACTCACCTTGTGTAAAGCCAAAATGTTATGTTTTGATTGGGACACTCCATTGCAGGCATCACACAAGCCAACGATATATTAATAAAACAAACTGAAAATTCAACCCAGTATACTTAAACGACAAAAAACAACAATTTATTTATTGTAATTTAATCATGTGTATTAATCTATTTTGTAAATAAATGTTTTGTTATGCAGATTATATTAAATTTATGTCAAAAGAGTGTACTATTTCAGAACAGAGTTGGAGATCCCGTCGCCAAAGTCGATGAGCAGGACCTAATAGCAGTAATAGCTACTGATGACATAATTATTAATGAAACTCTTAAATTTAACCCTTCTCATAGAATACTATCGCTAAAAGATAGATACCCAATGCACAGCCTAAACCAACGCACCTAGAAGTATGAGATTTTATAAAGCCATTCTTTAAAGGACAGAAAGCTCTCTTAAAATTCATTTCTGAAAATTTTAAAATGGATAAAATCTTTGTATAATTGGAAAAATTACTTTTGTCCGATTTACTTCAAAATGACTAAAGATACGTTTTTCTTAGATGTTTTGTTTTATTTATTTATTTAATTATTTTTTTTATCAATATTTCAGTTAGAAAAGCCGAAAAGTTATTAGAAAATAATTTATTATTTTTTTCAGTAACCAGAATACTGAATGTTTTCCATAGTCAAAGGCTTGTGAAATCTGCCATCTCAAATTCACTCAATTTCATGGCTCTAGTTCTTTCCGACTCATACCAGAAGGGACTCAAGCCCAGTGATAAGAAAGGTATTAATGGTAATGGTATAAAATTATATGGTTTAACTGGTATTGGTTCTTATACCACGAAACAACTACCTATTTTGCAATTATTTGTCTGCATGGATATCAACAGCAATTTACAAAAGAGCAATTGCTACAAAAACAAATAAGGAAATGGCATAACAATATTTGAATTTCCCCATTTGCTTCAATTATAATGTCCATAATATATAACACCCATTTTGTACATTTCTGTAAAATTCTAGATATGTACTTTTGACATTTTCAGTTATATTCATTTTAAAAACAAGAATTTCAAATAACTATAAACCACAAAACACAACAATAGGCACTATAATCAGCTACTGTACTATGAATACTTACAATAATAAATAAATGAAAACAATACCACAGATAAGAAAAACATTTTCACGGCTTAATACCAATTAGTTTTAGTAATATTTTGTTACGTATGTATCAGCTCAACGAAAGACATCCGAACAGTACTTAGAAACAAAGAAAACTAAGGGATCGCTCTTAATATCTTTAACTGCTCAACGTGTAATTACATTAGAAAAGGTTTTTTACGAAAGCAATGGTGTATTTTAATATGTGCATAGGATAAAGTAACGATTAACAACAAAGATTCGAGCGATTTGATATGAACGCGGTAAATATTTGAACAAATTCCTAATTAGTTTTTTTTTTAGTTTATTTTTTACGAATGTCCAAACTTACTAGATTTGGGTTTGAGGATTCTATTGCAGGAATAAATTTCTGTAGGTATGTAAGGAAAATATTAAATCTCCAGTCTTGGTTGTCAGAGATATTTTAATAATATAAATAATTTTCCATTTCAGGAATATGCGTGTAAAAAAATGTACGTACTTATTTGGTGCCAGACATTACATTTTGAGATGCTTAAGTCAATACACGAAAAACAATAAATAAAAAAGTCCTTCATATATAAGTTTTCTTGTTACACACCGCATGGTGTTGAGACGGCTTTATTTGTTCATTGAATTTGAATGTATTTTTGTCTTAATTATTTATATCCATGTCACATGTGCATGATCGTAATAAATGACATAAATGGATAAGCGTTAAATGCTCATTATTACAAACTTGCAAAATAAAAAAACAATATGCATCTCTAATATATCCCTGTTCCAATATATGGTAAAGGATGTAACAATTATCCATAAACACGAGTCTGCTGTTCGATCTTATCGTAATTGCCAAAAGATAATTATGTTTGTGCATTTTACACAGTTTTATAATTACGAGAGTGAGATAACGGGGCGAACTTGTACCTGAAAGTATTTCCGAAATAAATGAATAAATTGAATTTGATATATATAAATTCTGAAGTCTTGTCACCAATCGGGGAAATTAGTTTAAGGTATATTGAAATTATACAAGTAAGCACAACTGTCGACGCGTCTTTTTTACCGCCATTTCTCAATGTTCCTAACGCCACCTATCGGGCAGCGTAGCAGCGCGATTGTATCATTTTATTGAACATCACATAATAAATTTTTGGAAAATTATTAAAATAATATAACAAAGTCTAAGGGCATGTGGCCTTATTATTACAAGACAATAATTCAAATTTTTAAATAAAAAAATGATATCTTTTCCTGAGAATTGTTATTCTAAAACAATTCCAAGAGTAAAATAAAAAACTAAAGAATTTGCAAAAAAAATATTTTTTATCTTGCCAGCGATTGAGTGCGTTATTCCCGTTGAGTAACACACCGATGTGTAATACTGTTACACCGTCACCAATACTACACCAAAAAGTTTATTAGATGGATAACAAGAAATACTCCTTCTCAGTTTTCCTTTTTTCTTATAAAGTAATTGGAATAAAGTACCCAGATGGCCCTTATTTTGTTTCGAGTAATACTTAGTCTTGCCATAAATATTGTTATAAAGAAAAGCACGATTTTTTTTTTATACGTAACATTTATTCCTTT
>DWJN01001356.1:0-18311 GCA_018248895.1 Carystus phorcus
GTCACCTGATGGTAAGTGATCACCGTCGCCCATGGACATTAGCAACACCAGGGGTGTCACCAACGCGTTGCCGGCCAGGAAGGAAGAAGGAGGGGAAAACAGCTTCTGCTTTATGCTCAAGAAGATTTTATTTATATACATTTTATCGTGTACAACGTTATTGACATAAATGTTTGTGGGTTTTTAATTACGGTTTGTTACGCTTTAGCTTCACCTTTGAATCTATCTTTCAACGTTATTGTTGCCCACTTCTAGTTGTTCTGTTTAATATTAAGTTAAAAAAAAGAAAATGATTATGAATATTCACTAATTTCATTAGAGTGTTCTATTATTCTCTACTGAAATATCCTGTGAAAACGTTTTTACAATACGTTGATTCCAGAATTTGAAATTTTTAAAATTACGAGCTCTGCGTGTGACGTCAAAATGCAGAATGAACGAAACAAAACAAAATTAACTGACGGGTACCCTCACTGATGATACGATATGGTGAAAATAGTACTCTGTTCTATAGATTTCACTAGATGGTATGATTGAGAAAATTTTAAAAATTATTTAATTAAATAATAACTAATTTCCTATAATAACCCGTATAAAAATATAGTATAGTAACGAGTATAGTAATAGGAACGAGTTCGGTTAGCTAGCAATGACGAGTTTAAAACATAAACATAATTATTAATAAACTTCGAAGCAAAAGGGACGCACACAAAGCATATCGGAACGTTATTGATATGATAAGAGAGACATTGACACATTTTTTGCCACGTATCGTATCATTGTGGAAAATAACTAGAGGGTGATTTATTTTTAGAACAACTTTTTTATATCCTCTTTATGGATTACAATCGTCAAAATTGATAAGATATTTATGCAATTTAATTAAGGTTTCTCTAAGGTTAATTTATTAGGTACATCAATTTTGTATCTTTGGCGTTAATTTGTCTATCGTTCCATTTTGATTATAAAATGCGTATTATTCGATAGGACGCTGACTTAAAGATCATTCTATACATAACGGGTATGTTAAAATAAAAATTCATCCGTCATAAAAGATATTTCAGAAAACTATGAATAGTGTTATTTGTAAATTAATTGGAATGTTAACTATTTTTCGATTTCTTGTGTGTTTGTACGTTTGTTTGTTAATGTTAATCGATAAACAGATTTGAATATAATTTTGTATATAAAGTTCTATATATAAATATATGTTTGTTTTTATTTTTGATGTTAGTTGACAAACGAGCAGACTAGCATGTGGGAAGTGGTCACTGCAGCCCATCGACACTAGTAACACAAAAGGCATCATCGATGTGTTGTGGCCCAAGAAAATATAGGAACAAGAAACATAGAACTGGCTGTCCAGAAAGCGAAGATTGAACTGCCGACAGCCAGAATACGAGGAGTCACGCAAGCAAGCAGTTTTTGTTATACAAAAATCCACTACTCCATAATTATCTTTTATCAGCAGTAAGGGATAAATAGGATATGAAAAAAGCCGGCCTTATTATTATTAATATTATATTATTAATACAGGTTTATCGATATTCCCAAGCAATGATATTGACCGACAAACCGACAATTCTTATAACAATGCGAATTCATTTAAACTTTAGGTACATGATTTTTATTCGAGAATTTTTGCTTACATTTCTTATCTACTATACAGCATCTATGAAAAGCAATACTTCCTTATTAAAACTTGCTGCATAGTGAAGTTTTCCTGTAAGCTTAAAGTCGTTTCATATATTTTTATTCGAACTCGTACTTTTATAAATCCGAAGAGTTGATGTTGCGAATACATTTAGAAGACGTTGTGGTTCAAATGTTTTCGTATACTTAACGCAATGAAATCTACTCGTGTTGAAATTTAATCTCAAGTCTGAAACTCAAACTGAATCACTCATAGGGACGGTAAATTTAATAAGAATAATAATAACTTTAAAGCATAATGGTAATTTCCATAATTTGAATTCTATAAAGACCCAATATTTTTATGTAATTAAATAACTCCCTAATCACGTAACAACGAACAACAATCGTCACTTGTTGAACGCGCATCTCTATTTAGTCTGTCCTTATTCACACGTCATAGTTGACAGCTGTCAAACGCATCAGTTTATCAATGTAATGCCGAATGAACCGTAACATGCGTTTTTAAAATATCTGTTTTATTTTAAAATATCAATTCATTTTGAAGTAAACTGGCTGCTTATAAATCGTGTTAAAGACATTAAAATAGTCAATATCTTAACTACGTATTTATATAATTGACATTAAAACAGTAGTTGCCATTCCAAATAATTTAACAGAGAGTAGAACACAGTACAGTGATAATACAATGAAAAGTTTTTAAATTTAGTCGCTCTTATCTTATCATCGTCTTAGCAACGGTCGACGTCCGAGCAACGAGACGAGACGACAACAAACTATTTCCGACTTTTCCTCATACAATCGATACATTCCAGGGTAGATACTGCGTGATGTCATCGGAATACTGTGTAACACCGCAATGTATACTCAGTCGGGGCAAATCACTTAAGTGTGGGGTAAATACACATGTTAAAAGTAGGAGGTGTGACCGCTGCGGACGGTGGATAGTTGGCCTTGATAACGCCTGTAAACGGTATCGACCCAATTGACATTGGCACAGGAAAGTTTCGGCCATTTAATTTCGCCTGTACTTTTGTTCGTGTCAATCGTGTCATACTTTGTCATGTAGCTTGTACCGTACAATATTATAGACGTTAACAAAAAAATGAGTTCCAGTGTCTTTTTCTTCTTTATTGACCGGCAATAGATTTGGTTAAAGAAAATATATAGAAACGTATTTACTTATACATACAATTGTACGATCATTTGGTCGTAACTGATTTTCTGTATAATTAAAAACTCTTAGGTATAAAGTGTAGGTCTAAGGTAAAAAGTTAATCTTGTTGTATATGACTATATAATAATTTGGCTGATTGAATTATGATTAGATTAAATAACAGTGATAAAATCGCACATGCGAAGGACGCTTCACCCGTCTCTTTCTAACTATTTTTTTATGAATGAAAACGTACTGTGCTTTAACCTGTTGATGTACGGCGCAACAACTGTAAAATACTAGTTGATTTTATTGATTGATTTATACAAAATCCGAAAGAATAATCCGAATTAATATTTGACTAAGGTTACCTTGTTGATCTCCAAAACATCTAAAATAATTCGATTTTTTAATAGTAAATTATTTGGTATATTCTTTTATCAAAATTTATTATTGCTAAAGAACTTTTCTTTGTATTATTTCACACAATGCGAGTAAATTCTATGCCATTTTTATGATAAAATGTTTATTACAAGTTTTTATTTTTTTATCCCTTTATTATTATTATCTAAAGACAAGCTTATAGTAAAAATAAAAAGGACTTAAATGTAAGGGAGGATTACTTGATAGAGAGATCGTTTTCGTCGCGAGGACCACATTTTTTTTATTCTCCCTTCACATGTTTTACTACATTCAAAATATTAAATATAATTTTTTGCTCCATGTTTTTCTACACGCCATACAATATTTTAATTTCACAAGGCATCATTATTTGCTAGTACAGAATATTCCATCTCTGCACATTGAATAAAATGGATAAATTATTAATATTATATAGTTAACTTTAATTATACAAGAGAAGAAAGAAGAAAAAAAATATTTATTCACAGCATTTTTCTATGGTAAGGTAATATTATATTTTTTTTTACAAAACCACGGAACATTTTTATTGTGAAAAAATTTTAAAAACGTTATTGGAACTTTTATGGCATTTTACTGATACGAAAAATAAAAATCGTATATTTTTTTTGTCAAAAATATTTTTTATACGACGCCATCAATAAACAATCTAACTAATATGAGCGTAACTATCATGAGAATTGTCAGTTACATATTTAATTATACTTACAAGCATAAGTAAGGATTGCTTACTCTATGGGTTTACTGTTTGTATAATAACTTTAAGGATATTCATTCCTGAATTTCGCTTAAGGAAATATTCCTTTTTCCGCTTAAATAGTTATGTGCACCTACTCGTACAGTTATTACAGAAAATAACTGCTCATGGTTTACTTCTAATAACTTATTATTTACATTTACAAAACTATTGCTTGAAACATTGTTATTTGCTACGAACCACAAAAAGCAATTAGCTTAATTTATTAATTTTGTAACCGAATTTTTGAACTGACTTTTATTTCCTAGTCTGCTAGAATATATCTATCCTAAATTTAATGGATTAAGAATTTCTTTTTTCTTATTCTTTTTGCATAACGCCAATCCAATATTTTTTTTATTTTAACATCCCTTGATTTATTTTCAAAATTTTAAATTCTATTTAATTCCAATATACTAATATATTAAGTTTTTTATATTTATATTTCCTAGTAAAGGTTAGTTGATGTAATATTTGCAGTTACGTATAGAGAATTTGATTATTATGAAAATTATATTTAACTGTAATATCTATAAATCACGCGTAAAAATGTAGCATTCCCTAAAAAACAAGCATACGAATACTTGACATTCATCGATTTTTCAATACAAAATTTTAGAATGCGTTAATATACATAGTCACTATGGAAAATTGTAACAAAACAAATGGGAAGAAACCCTCTCAGGCCACAGTTCACGTTTTTTCGTTAGCCACGATATAAAAGTATAATATAAGCGAGTCATTTGTTTATTTATATACGAGCATCCATATAATTTAAGGATACACTTTATCAAATTAGTGTTTAACGTTATATCTTGAGTTTGACATGTCGCGGTTAAATTTAATTGCTCTTGTTTTGCACCGAGCGACGCGTGACGTCACATACGATAACCCGCTGATTCTGTCAGCTCATCTCAGACACATGAATAATAACTATAAGAACATTATCACCATTGTTATGTACAAATTATGCTTGCGCACGAGGAATTGGTTATAGTAATTTGTACGTAATTAATATTACAAGACCCAGGCCTTTCTGCGGTCGAAATTCGTCAGTAATACGTTTAAAAGCGTTACTTTACATCGATAATACGATGGCAAACAATGAATGTGACATTTTCTTTAATAAATGTATTCGTAAAACTACATGCAAACTTTAGCTATACCAAATTTCACACTTGTACATATGCAAGTATTATTCTTAAAAAGGGGTACAAAGTTTTATCTTCACGAATTAATAGGACTGTATTAATATTAATACCTATTTATATTATTATAGACATTATGCGTGTGTAGTGTAGTGTCAAATTAATGGTAGTGGGGCTATGTTTATTTTTATTAATATTTATGTATGTTCTCATCTAATGCATACTATATAAAAATATGAACTAGAAACGCAACTTCTCCATGTAAACACTATACCAAATTTCGTAATTATGGAAACGGGTGGAGGTGTTACCGGCCATTCTTAGTGTCAGAAATTTTTATGCCGCCTGAAGGCCTCCAATGAGGCTTAACGTGCCCTCCGAAGCACGGAAACACTCAAGAAATTGTTGACAATAGTGCTAACCCATCTCGATAGCGAACGCGCCCGCAGTTGCTATGATGGAGTATATAATATAATTCAGTGTACTTAGAGCGTGATGAAATTGTAAATCCGTATGTAATAATATTAAAAATAAATTGTTTCATAGAGACATCTCTATCTATCTATCTAACAGCCCTTTAAGGTCCACTGCTGGACATAGGCCTCCCCTAATTGGCGCCACTCCACACATCTCTAAACATTCCAAATTTAAAAAACGTTCTGCAGTTAAATCAATTGAAAATTACTAGGTATTAGTTTATCCAAAAATTCATAATTAAAAATACACTTTCTTACGCGTCGATCACGTAGCAAAAACGGTTCAGATCGCGTCAGGTCAACGATGACGTCATTTGACGGTAAATAGCAGTACGCCAACTATTACTTTATTTTCCATTTTATCAATGAAATGACGTCAAAGACGGCATTAAGACGCTATATTGCTCATAGTAACGTTTTGTTGAATTATTGAATTGATTTATTAATTGTAATTTGAATTTTTAAGGCAAATACTTATCAGAATTAAAAATGGTAACTTTTTGTAGGTTCTACGGCGTCTACTAAATAATGTTAAATAGGTTTTAAAAACTTATCAAATACCATAATATTATGCTTGCTTGCTGTGTTCAAAGCTCTTGTAAACAGTGCTACGGTCGAAAAGATTCGTAGGTACATTAAATTGTCGAAGATTTGTTTATATAATATTTGTTAAATATACTTCATCGATAATGGATATGATTTGTTTAAAGTAAAAAGTAATTTACTGGAATATAGCTAAATCGATAGATATATAAGTTAAAGGAAAATAGATAACTTAGCAAGTAACTGATGTTTGACAAACACGATTTGCCTACTATAGCAGTGCTATCTGACACGGTAGTGTCGATGCTATTTTTGTCATCGATTCAAATGTAATATAAAAACCTTATCACCGCCTCCCGGAACATGAAGTCCCCAAAATAAATATAAATCAAACAAACTTGTAAATAAAATTTTGCTCCACCTGAACTCGTAACGAGTTTAGTTTAACCTTGGCCATAAATTTGCCGATACAAATTTGTTCCACTTTTGATATACGTTGGGAGAACTCGAGGGGGCGACTGCAATAGAGGCTGCAAGGCACGCCACCTTGCCCTGATTGATTTATACGTACGTCTTGTTTGTCACGAGCCCGATTTATTTGAATTCCTGCCAGGCTGCCTCGCGTAGCCAACGGATTAATATCGGGCGGACCTCCTCGATATATCCCCGAGTTTCGGCAATAATTCAATATTTCATCCATTGGGCCGGGACCTACGCTGTGAATTAACATACAAACGTCAATCGTTTCATGAATAAAAAATGTATTGGATTTAGTGGAATGACTCGAGCGATCGAGTCAACGCGATTCGGACGCCTTCGTAGCGACTGTAATATGAAAATGTTGCGTATTTCTGATTTAGTGAATGAGTTTTTCACGCTTTTAGGCCTCATTTCGAGGGTCGTAAAAACTTCAGCGTTACTTCGATTGCTGGACTATCAACGCGGAATGTTCTTTGATTTTTTTTGGTGTAAGTACTAAATATCATGATGGAAAAATTTTCTACACAATGATTAGTTCCTAAGTATATAATACAGCCTGAAGTACACTAAATTAAATAAAAATGTTTACTTCTGTATTTTTTATGAATATATAATGCCATGATACTTCAAGAAGCCTAGGTAAAGCAACGAACATCGTTACGAATCCAAACCTGTAGTTCAATTAAATATTACTCGCAGACTGAAGACTCCGTTAGGAAAGTAGCATAAAACATTTAACGGTGTTATAACTACGTGTCAAGTGAGTGCTGGGAAACTTCTGTGGTATCACAAAACGATCCCTGCAGAAAAGCAGCGCTGGTTGTCCCACGACTCTACTCGTAGCATAAAGCCGAGCATGGTCGCTTTCGTGATTGATATCTGTGTTTCTTACTCTTATGTTTTTTCACACATTATAAGTTGATTCGTGTCCACTATCCTGCCTGATCGAGTTTGAAATCAAATCAAATAAAAAAACCATTTGCAATCATATTGAAGTGTGAATCTAAACTATTTTTGATCACAATCCATCCAACAATTTTGGAGGAGTGCGCTGATGAACAATATATAAATAATTTCATGTCTATCATGTTCATCGATGAAAAGTTCCTTGAACCAAACCTACCTCGAGCATGAGGCCATGCTTTTCGTAAAGATGTATTGTCATCGGACCCAACGCAATATGTATCATATTAATATAGTAAGAGAGGAGTTATCATTCAGTTTGCAAAATTTGATCTATCCTTACATGACAAACAAATAACAAATAGGGTTATTAAAGGAAAAAGCTGTAACGAACTATAATTACAAGGACTTCATATGTCATTGTTTTATCAGATATAATATATCCTTCACATAAATATCAATTATATTCCGTGGTACTATCTGTTTACACTGTACCTTATGAATAAGTACATGCAGTACCGCAGTATTGTAGCTCGGTACAGCTTTCGTTAAAAGACAGTTTAAAGATAACCTGTCAGTTTGAAGAGAAGGTGAAAAACCTTGAGGTGTCCACGTCTCGGCAAAAAAATTCCACTTCGACGCATCGCAACTAGTAAAACCGGTTTCGTTTTAAAAACTACATGGATTTCTTCCACACGTAACGTAGCCTGAGTTTTTGCTAGTATGCTGTTTATATTACTAGATGAACCAGCAAACGTTGTTTTGCCATATAAATTATTATTTAACAACTATTTTTATAACCATAAAAATGGTTATAGTGTGTTAACCTTAAAAGCTAGACATATGCTGTCGCGGACTTTTATTTAGATCTTTTAGAGGGGAACAATTTTGTAATACATGATTTTTGAGTAACTTTCACCGTTTTCTCAGCGCACGCATGGAAAGCTAGAAATTTTGCCGTTTTCGCAATGTTTTTTATTGCTGCTCCTCTCCTATTCATCTTAGCGAGATGTTCTATAGCCTATAGCCTTCCTCTATAAATGACCTATGTTACACTGAAAGAATTTTTCAAATCGGTCCAGCAGTTCCTGAGATAAGCCCGTTCAAACAATCAAACAAACAAACTCTTCAGCTTTATATATTAGTATAAGATGAATTGCAGCGCTTACTTCTCGTAAAACAAAGAAAAATATAAAAATTTATAAAATCTGTCTGACCAAATTGTGTAATAAAACCATTCTCAAATCTCTTTAAACACACAAAAAAATCGTAATCCAAATATTTAAGAGGTATCAGGGCCTTAAACTTGGACAGAGTAACAGAAGATTTGTGAATTCTAAACATGCATCATTAAATTTATATCGTCAAGACATCATGCCACGCTAGATCTCATTATTTACATCCGAAAAATCAAAAAATCACTCCTTCTATGACGCATGGGGCGATTTTACACACGAATTATAAACATTGCCTTATACAATCGAGACAAGCATTAGACTAAAAACATGAGGCTATTAACTACATTGCAAAAACGATACATGACACGACAAACGACATCAAATGCATGCAATTACACAAAAACCCACCGCTCTTATTAATCAAATATCAGAATCGCATCAACGTATTGTCTAGTAAGTGATCTGTGTTGTAAAGTAGCTCGAACGTTCTTCCTCGTGAGATGCTATCAACATCCACGAGGAAATGGTATTTTAATACGTTGTGAGCTGTTTCGACCGTTCCGTCCGCTTCAGATTAGATATTATTATGAGTAATGATGACGCAACCTTATATGTTCCGGATCTTTTCAAGAAAATTATTTTAAAGAGCATCGCGCTTAACACGTCTAAACGTAAGTAATGTGTTGCGTGTTGGAATTTTAAATATAATTCATGTAAGTGGTTTCATGTTAGTGTTTCCTTACTCCAATTTGGGATATGTGAAGACTAAATAGGCTGACATTAAATAAAATTAGACCAATGATTGTTTAAATGTGAATCTCATAGGTTTTTATATCAATCTCTGAATATAAAACAGTTTTTAAATTTACTGTTAGACAAGACTCGCTCAGTTGGCGTCAATCTGAGTGATCGTTGGATCTTTAAATTCAAATTCTTATTCTTTCCGTTGGTCATCAATTCATCTGGTCATGGAGCATCTGTGTTCTTCTACCAGAGTCATGGCCTCCATTCAGTGTATCACATTAAAGCTGATGATAGTTTTATTAATAATTTCTCAGCGTGCTTTTAAAGTATTGCCTGGTGGCCGTGACTACGTCGCATATTTGGACTTCCAAAAGGAAAGCATTCTGTTTCGTGTTTCAAGTAAAACAGCAATATGATATAATAACAGTATGATATTCTGAATTTGTTCTCACACTGGTACGGCACGCGTAATACAAATATGAATGATATAACATTGAAAAAAATAAAAGTGTTATTTATGTGCCTTCACCCCATTAAAGGTCTACTAATGAGCAATTATCTGCATATACGTTAATGTGATGCATGATATTTATGTACACAACGTAAAATACATACCGAAGAGAAGCAAGAGCGGGCCACTCGCATAGCATAAGAGTTCATAACCTTTGTTGTAGTATTGAGTAATAGCATAAAACGATCAGTTATGCACATGTTTTCACACTGACCTCGTGTCACTCAAATCCAACGTGGGGTCACTTCTCTTGATCTGTCCGACGCAAGCCAACACCGCCTTGTCGCTCTCAACCCTGGCCGCCAGCGAGGCCACCAGGGTGGGCAGCTGCCGGAGCGCCGGTTTGTCCACGATGGTCAGCAGCGACTTGTTGTCGATCAGCCGTCGCTCCACGTCGGCGTGGGAGAGCGCCAGGAGACGTTGGTGGGACGATGACGCCGGGTCCTGGTTCAGGGTTATCTACGACTGTGAAAGTAGATGTCAGAGATCAGATCCATCAAGAGGGCAGTCAGCCAGTTTTTGGACTACCTACATAGAAACAAGATTACATCGTAAACGTGTTAGAATTCACCATTAGAATAGCATTATAACTAATTATGAATTTGTTATAGTTTAAAGTTTACACAAATACTGTTGTTAAAGGAATACTTATGTATCACACTAGCTGTGGCCGTGACTTCGTCCGCGTCGAGTTTAACAAAAAAGTTATTGTTCAGTTCACAGAATTAATGACAACTTATAATTCTAAAATGAAAGTAACCTAAATTAGAAATTAGTCGAAACAAACACAGACAGACAAAAATTGTAAAAATGTTATTTTGATATATGTACCATGTAAATACATGCATTTAGTAAAAAGCAGTTATTTTAATATTATATACAGAATTTCATTTATTAGTATAAATGTATTACAATGAAGTAGACATGGATCAACAGAAAATTAGTTCAGCGACAAATTATTATCCATAGTCGAGAATCTAGCGGCATCTAGCGGAGTCTTACCAGCTCCTCCAGCTTATGCAGGGCTTGTTTGTACACTTCCACGTGCGTCTGGAGCTCGTTCTTCATGGCCACGTGGAGGGAGATCAGACACCCGGAGGAGTCCGCCGTCAGCCCGTGCGTGCCCAGACCTGGAACATCACCCAGTTCTTATCCGGCACAAAACACAGCACGGTGGTTTAATTCGGCTTCTAGTAAGCAGTAGCTCTTAAGGTAATTTTATTGTCAATTTTAGATGTGTGTGACTTTACGTAAGGATTACATTACCAATGTTATTGTTACTGTTATGTTATTTTTCAGAGGCCCCCATGACTTACTAGCACCCTAAAGTAAATTATACATATAACACATTTTAGTTTTAACAAATACGTCGTTTAAACATATTACAGGCGCAATGAAACTTATTAGAAGTTAATTTATACAAATACTTTTCGGAAGGAGTATTTTTTCTTAAAAACAGTTCTCAATATGCAGAATAATATTATCATGAGTGCTACCATTATATTTGAGATAACGGTCCAACTAACTTTAATACTCATTTTGGTCGGCCAAGAACAGTCTCGAAAGATAATAATAATGAGTTCTTCAGGAAATTACCAGATTGGTAGATACAAATCTGGCGGAAATCACATCGTTCCATATCCTTCGTATTATCTCGTCCGGCTGGGGAGGTAATGGTCTGCTTCCACCTTTATAAATCACAATAACCTGCTCATGGGTTGCCTCGGACACCCATTTATTATATTCCCGAATAAAATTCATTGCCGAAAAAAGCGGCAAACTTACAAAGTTACTCAGATTATTTCTAATTTTCTTTTGTGATACATATTTATTCAATTGAAAATAAAATTGCCACTTATTTTTTTCGTTTTAAATCTTACATTTTGGTATTTAATTACAGAACAATCATATATATTATATTTATCTTTTTTATTCAAATACTTTCATAACATAATGTCTAAGTATCGTCATTTTCTATGTATGTAAATAAATCAATAAATACCAAACTAGACGCTAACTATCTTATACATCTATCATACTTAAGAATTATTCCCATGTCTTTAAGCCTTCAAAATTCCTCTTATCCATATTTATATCCAAATGTTTTCAACACCTCATCATTATTGTTATCATCATCCATCCATCTAATGAACGAAATATCGTAGTCTGTCCATAACCTTCGTAAGAGGCCCTTGATCTACTTGTGGAGCTAATTTCCATATTAACCGTGTTTTATTACCGCAAGTCATTTGATGTTCACTAATATCCGATGATAAGTATCACACGGCGCTTTATGTCGTTTTAAGAAATGCTGTCCAATATTAAAACTACATTCTTTTCCTAAATAAGTTATTAGGTAACTTCATTTTTTTCTAAATTCTTTCCTAAATTTCGTTTTCGATTGCTAAGTTAATTTTGTTTCATTTAGTTAACATTAAAAGTGGTTAGTAGCATCATATTGTTTCGAGAATTATTGGACAATATATTTGTATCTAATAAAGATTTTTTTTATACATCATAAGTCAATGCTCGACGACGATCCCGCTTGATGGTAAGCGGTGATGCAGTCTTGAGTGTTAGCACATTAACTTAGTAGATGCCTATTCACTCTTGACTTGAAGATATCAACATGATCTGATTTCCTTACATCATATTTTCTTCATATAGCTCGTTCCATTTCATTGAATTCGTAGTTAGGTAGTTTGATCCCACCTCATTCACTTTCCCGTAGACCAATAAATTACCATTAAATAATAAATCACCAGGCAGTGAAACAATATACAGCCAACTTTTTTACATAATTTCACCGAATATCAATTTGCTGTCGATGATAATTTATTTCTATTTTATATTAATAGCATTTGATTTATTAATGTTAATTCAAACAAAATATTTGCTTATAGGATGATCAAATCTTTTTTTGAATTGGCGCTAATTAATTCAACATGTACATCTATTGTATTAGTTGTTCAATTGTAGATTATTCACATCCAAATAAAACTATTAAGATAACTTTATTTTGTCACCAACGGTAAATTATTTTATTACATTCCACGCCTTACTTATAGTGTTATTGTGCCATACATGCATTCAATTGAATTAAAATCACAATGGTCTAATGCTACAAGAATTACCACGATGTGCTAATTACATTTTTGGTTCAACACAAGGCTAATGTATTAGGAAATCTTTAGAAATTTGGCTTTATGTATTAAACCTTCGGACGTGTGAGTGTTCGTGAGTTTGTGTGAGTGTGATTCTATAGTTAACAATTGCAGGGGCGTTGACCTTATCACTTCACAAGTTGTCACAGGTGATAATTAAAGTGAAGAAAACCACTTAACAACAGAGATTTCTATTAACCGCAGTAAATTTGAAAGTCAGTAAATAAAACTCTTTTACGTTAGAACCACTAATACCATACCAATTGGCCTGACCCCACCAGATCGTGGCCGAAGATCGCCTTGAGGATAAAGCTAAAAACCAGTACAGTTTATAAGAACCTCAAAAGATTCAATTGCATAAAGAAAAAAATGATCAGAAAGCAAAAAGAAAAAAGGCTTCTACATGCGATGGATAGATGAAAATAAAGAAAAACTGAAAGAGGAGGCAAAATAAAAGATATGGATTTTAAGAAATGGCAAACTTCCACTTAAATAACCGTTTAATTTCAAATTTAAAATCATCGACGTTAGATTTTTTCTCACCATTTCGGAAAGGTGCTTTAACGTTGAGTAAAAGAAAACGGCAAAAGACTCAATCCTCATATTGTTCGGCTGGAGCTTCAAGGGCCAGTAAACACTTTTTTTCTCTTTTCTTTGTCGATTAAGCATCATACATCATTATTGTGCCGATAGGAAATTTGCCATCACGTGGATCATTTACTTATCTGTCGGCTAATTGTATAAAATCAATTTTCCTAACCAATTTCAATTCAAAGTAATTATATAAAATAAATAATAATAAATTGTATTAAAACCACAAGTTTTTTCAGTTCAATTCAATAAAAATAAACTATGTTTTTGGCCAAAAAAAGTGGCTAAAAAGCACGTGTTGTACCCGCTGTAGCACATATTTAGAGATGACGATATTCGATCCGAGAGGACGAGAACATTACAATACATTAGGCATAGACTAAACATTAAGAAGCGAAAGCGAAGTTTTACGACTGTTTCCAATATCGTTAATTCTAAAACATAACCATACAATAGACATCGCTAAATAACCAACACGACGTTAAAGAGAAAGCAATGTCCATCACCGTTGTTTGCACCCAACGTAACACACTTATGATTAATTGCCTAATACATTGTTGGGACGTCTAAAATTTCTAGCACTTACGTAAACTAGACGTTAAGTTTAACACAACGGGTGAGAGGTCGTATTCACACAGTTAACAGGTAATGTTCACACAATTAATACGAGTAATAACAAATTGAAGTATCTTCAATGGAAATGTTGCACGTATTATAAAACGTGTGAGTTTCATATATCTAATTGGTGCTAAGTTCATTTTTTGGGCAGATATAACAGATAATTCTTTTACTCAGGTTACTGATGTTATGTTTGTGTATGTTCATTAATATTTCCAAAAAAAAATGTTGAAATGGGATACCTTCATATTTATGCTAACCTTTAGAAAATCCTAATGCGGGGCTGTGAATAACTGAGAGTTGTTCTCTGTGAACTTTATTTTTTATTTTATTCAAAACATCACCGTTACCTTTAAGTATGGTTTATAGGTGGAACAGAAGATGAGCTGTACGGATTGATATATTTTGGAAACATGAAGTCAAATCAGATAATTTGTACTTTTGTTAAATTATATTATAGTAGGAAAGTCTAAATGAGAATTCATATTTTGTTAATTTGCGTGTAGCTTATCTCATCCACATAACTCTAATAGAATGACAGCCACTTCTTCTCCATAACAGATCTTTTCTACTTTGGTGGAAAACCTATCTTGTACAGCAGCATCCAACTGCCGTCGCCTATTATCTACGATATCCTTGGCATCTGGGGCATGTAGCTTATCTCATCCACAGAGCTCTCATAGACTGCCCGCCTACCTCTTTCCTGTTCCACATCAAATTTTATTCTACTTTAAATGGTCACAAAATCAACGTACCTTCTACAGCAGCATCCAACTGCCGTCTCCTATTATCCACGGTATCCTTGGCATCTGGGGCCTGTAGCTTATCTCATCCACACAGTTCTAATAGAATGACAGCCACTTCTCCATAACAGATCTTTTCTACTTTAAATGGTCACAAAATGGTACCTTGTACAGCAGCATCCAACTGTCGTCTCCTGTTATCCACGGTGTCCTTGGCATCTGGACTGTACTGCACCAGTGCCGTGGCCAACTTGGCAGTCCGCGCCCGCAGCCCGGAGCCCTGGTCGCTCCCCAGAAGTCCCACCAGTCTCCACGCCACTGCCTCGCATTGCAGCTCAGGGCGCGGCGTCACTTCCAGGGATATTAGCCTGTGAGGAAACGACCATATGAAAAACTTTTATATTAAGACTTACTTATTTACGCCTAAATATATCTAAACAAAACCAAACATAGCGTTACGTGAGTGTTGTCGCATGATACAAAATAATAATAATATTAAATTAATAAATAACGCCACACACTCATAGCCCCACACTAGGATACCCTGTGTCGTCGGTGCCATGGATAACACAGAAAGACAACTACAAACAGACCCAGACCGAGAACAGAAATTTAAACTCATCATTCAAATTTCCACCTCGCTGGTAATCGAACCCAGGACCCTTCGAACGGCGGTCCGGCATGGTGACCATTACGCCACGCGGGTCGTCGTCATTAAGATAAGTAATTTTAGTAAGCATCGGTTTACTGTCCGAGTATTGTTTATTGTACGAGTATGTATTTAAGTCAATACTGTGAGCAATGTCTATGAATGAATCGAAATATAAAAAGTCAGAACAAGTTCAAACAACAGTTACATCGGAACATCGCATCGACATCGGTTCCCACAAATCCATTGGCAATGGCGATGAAAAATGATCTATCGCGACAATTAGCAGCATTCGTACGAAAGTTCTTGCCGATAACCTTCATTGTTGCGAAGAGAGATATTACGCACAATCGTGGAAACTTGAAGAAAGTAATGTTTTTGTGGAAACATCTGGAATTTTATTGTTTGTGTCAAATTGTTTGCTGCTGCCGTTTCATCCTAACTACGTAGTTACAGTATATTAATTAAAGCATGTTCCACCAGTTCTCCCAATCATAATTATTACATTTTCTAGGTCGCGGAGGCAATTGTAAATGAACCGATTGGCTTCTTTACATTACTATTTCAACAGCCAAAAATAAAACAATATTAATAAATCCCAAGAACTGAAAAAAGTACCGGCATTTACTTAATAAAATTTGTTAGCGACAATCCGAACTACGCAACAAAATAGGACGCACTGAATACAAACCCTAAATTGTTCTAAATTGTCAAAATAAATGTTTATAATTTAATTAAAATACTCCGGATTTTTCAATCACAACAATTGTGTATATAGGTTATTCTCCCGCCAAAAGTTTTAGTTTTTCTTACGGCATTAAGCGAATTATTGAAAAGTAAATGTAATTTGAATAATTAACACATCATTTATCCGTAAAGAAATATTAAATACCAGATATCATAATCGAATCATTACTTTTTTTTAAGATTTCACATAAAGATAATTTGAAGAAAAAGCAAATCCGAGCTGAATGATTCCTAGAAGTGAAGAGCTTTATACTCCTACTTTACACTCCTAAACTCCCTGTAGCTCGGGAGTAGAATACGAGCTAAGGTATCCCCTACCTGTCGTAAGAGGCGACTAAAAGGGGGCTTTCGGGGTTGCGGGCGGCTAGAGTGGGAGCTCGAACCGTCCATCCAGCAGCCCCGGGAGGGACGATGGCAAGTAAGCCGCGTACCGTCGTCATTAGGGCGGTAGCGTGACGAGACGCTCAGTCCCTCGTCGGGAGAGCCCAACAAGGGCACCACGCTTGGAGGTCTCCTGTTGTGTTCCGATGGATATCCCAGAGTCCTAAGTAAAGTGCTGAGGAAGGCCACCGGGGGAGAGTGCGGTAAAAATCCCACATAACCCTATGTCGCTCCCACGGCACTGGGTACATTTTGAAGGTTTCCCCCTCGAAAACAAAAAAAAAGGCGTGGAATGATTTGCCTGACCAAATCGATTCTCGATTCTCGATGTACGGTTGTCTTTACATGTTTTCCATGGTAGCCACAACACAGACAATTCTGGTATGGGGTTATGTGCGTGTAATTTATCTTTACAAAAGCTCGAATATTCTTCTGTGAAAATTTACATCGACATCGTTTTGATAAACTTAGAAAGTGTGATAAAGCGGTTAATGATTATTAATGCTTCTCGTCTTATATTGCAAACGGCTAAAAATCTAACTAGCGGGTAAATAGTTAAGCCATTAAAGTTAAATTCCCTTTAGAATTCATGTGTTTTATGCACTTCTTATTTATCCGTAAAGTTTCAACTGGAGATTTTTAACATACGCAACGCAAAGGCATTTCATATTCAATTCATATCCATGGTGCGATACCTATGAGCTGCAATAAATACAGTGTAAAAACGTGAAACGTTTCTAGCCATATTGGGATTGTAATACACATTCCAACCCTATGTTGACAGACTAGTGTGTCTAGCATAAGTGATAGAAGCCGGTCCCCCTTAAAGGTAGGCTTAGAGTATTGATTATATTTTCGGATTTATATGGCGTCAACCCATTAATGGCCCACTGCTGAACACGGGTCTTTCCTCATCACTGAGGAGGTCTAGAGAATACTCCACCACACTGATCCAGTGCAGATTGGTGGAGTGGTTAGTGGCTAACCCAAGTGTCGGAAGTTTTTATGCTGCCCAAAGGCCTCGCCCAACAACCGGGACCAACTGCTCAACGTGCCCTCCGAAGCACGGAAACGCTCAAGAACTTTTGCCACTAGTGGTCACTCATTCAGGTACCGACCGCGCTGCAGTTGCCTCACACAGTCGATCCCTTAGGATCCTGAGCCCCTGAGCTCTTAATTTCGTCGGACTATTATTTCGGATTACTATAATAATATTATTATTAAGTTATTAATATTATTACTGGTTTGTGAACTTTCTATGAGGCCTGATTAGTTGCAACGCATCTGTGATCCTTTTGATGTTTTTCAGGGATCACGGTGACTTAGAAATAGATAGCTTGTCTTTTCCTTTATCAGATATATGTATGTAAAAAAGTAATACTGAGTAAATATTTCGCACAAGTATCGCGCTTTCTAAGCAATGCCTAATCTATGACACGATGGAAGTTAACACTAGTTTGCCTACTAAGT
>DWJN01001357.1:0-18310 GCA_018248895.1 Carystus phorcus
GGCGGCTTGCGTTGGTCCTATGCGATCGCTTGAGCTAAGAAAGTGGCCACGGTCGATACATCGTTGACCGCTGGTGGCAAATTTTTTTTCAGCGATTCTCTGCATAAGAAACCTCGTTAAGATTTCAGTCCCTTTTCGACTAGCGGCATAGTAACTTTAAACACTTGGACATACATCCAACAACTAATTCGAAGGCAGCGTGGTAGAAAGCTCTAGGTGATTTCAGTGATGAGGAATCGTGCCCTGTAGTGCCCATTAACGGGTTGAAGGTATATTATAAAAATGCGGGAAAGCAATTTTGTAATACATAGAGAATAATAAACAGATACCCAATGTTGAGTACCCAGCGAATGGCGAAAATGGATGTATTTAGCAGAACACCATTTTTCAGTATACACTCGCCATTGTAGATAAAACGTATTAGTGGCATGCATTTGGTGAAAATCTAATTGTTACTCAAAATATAAACCTTACTTAGTTCCCTAAAATTATAGTTCTCTAAATTAACGCAACCGGGAGTGGAGTTAAATCTTTTCTATATCGACCTCATTTTAAATTCGAGCTAATTTTGACAACTATGTTAAACTTAATTAAGTTTATAACCCCATTATTCTACAACGTCCATTTGAATATTGAACGGAACGGCTTCAATATCAATAAAAAGTATGTCCTTAAAATATACATTTATCACAAAGGGGGCTGGATTTGTCACGGAAGCGCTGTTGGCGGCGCATAGATTTATGAACACCAAGTTGGCCGCCATATAATTTATGGGGGCCAACTTTCTTCAACATTGTGCAATTGTTCACCAAGTTTATTCAGTGTTACGCTGGAAATATATTCAGACAGGTTCCGTGACATACAACATGAGGTAATATGTATATTATGAGCTATTATTAAATTTAGAGCACTGACCGCCGGTTTCTCAGACGCTGCTCAACGTATTGATTAACTAATAAACTGTCAGATCTATTGTCAAATGTTAATTGGGTTGCTGAGAGTATTCTTATCTTATTTGAAGACAACCCATTAATGACCCACTACTGAGCATGGGTCTCCTTATCCCCGAGGAGGTCTAGAGCATACTCCACCACGCATACTTCAGTGCTTATTGGAAGAGAGATTATCTCATTTGATTTGAATAATTGATCAATTAAACTGAGCTATCAAATTTACAAATCGTATGTCAAATGCGATTTTAATTTTTATTTACAATTCTTATCAATTCTGTTATTAACGTTTCAGAAACTCGAATTGAGTAGACAGAGCTTCTAAGAAAGTGAATACATGTTATTTAAACACGATTTTGATAAACCTTTCAGAATTCTGGCATGAGTATGTTGAAATGTCAGTGCGTAATGAAACAACAATATATTGCTGTTGCGTGCACTGAAAGAGGATATCATAATAATGTAGTGTATTATATTACGATTAAATAAATACCGCGAACCGAATACCGGATATCTCCGGCTATAGAGGAAACCTTAAAGAGTTATAAATTTCCTTTATGAGGAACATTTGCACTATTTCGCTGCACTGTTATGAAATATGCTTTTGAGATCGGAGTAATTTCGTTAATTTTCGAATTACATCCACTGGAGTGACCTGAATCTTCTAAAAATCAATTTTAGGATATGTATTACTGAAACACCCATATATCTTCTGATAGGAATTAAGTTCAGAAGGATTGGAGATTAATTATTATTTTTAATTGGCTTCAAAAAAAGGAGATTCTCAATTCGTTTGTATTTTTTTATATGTTTATGTGTGTGTTAGTTTATAACTTTTGGTGTGTACCGATTTGGCTGATTCTTTTTTCATTCCAAAGCTGGTGTTTGTTATGTGTTCCTGTATATGAGCGACATCTAACGAGTATTTTTTGAGTTATTCCACATAACGCGCATTTATTTGATGTATATGACGGAACGGAATATTTATGTGCCATAATTAATTAAAGTCGTTTTTTTCTTTTGTCCATTGACAAGGCGATTACATTTCTAATGCCGGTCAATTTTAAGTATAATATATCAAAGTTAGTTAATAAAGTACATTATCGTACAATTTTCCGATTATCCAAGTCGACATAAAACACGTCAATCGTATTTATCATGAGCCGGAGCCAATTTCATAAAATTTAGTGGATAGCGTTAATACAATCTATCTGTGAAGGAAATCGGACCTTATAATAAATCTTCCTGATTTTCCTGACAAACCCGCCCATCTCTATTATTACGGAGACAATAAATCAATCGAGAGGGAAGGGCACTTGATGTATACGAAGATCACTTATCATCGTATGAATAATTCCCACTTTCTTGTTGTATTAAGACGTTGTAATTTCATAGACTATTATTTGTTTTGAGTTACAGTGAGAATTACCTATGTATTACTTTTCATTAACTTAACGCGACTTATAACTAATAACGTTTCTGTAGTATATGGCATAATTGCTTCAATATTTAGTAGGTAACCTTGCCTACTGCTTCATCACTGAAAAGGTCTAGACGTACTGCACCACGCTGTTCCAGTGCAGATGATAGAGGGGTTAGTCGCCAACCCAAGTGTTGGGAGTTTTTAAGCTGCCTAAAGGCCTCCGACATCGCTTGACGACTGCTATCTACGATAATAATTGAGACCGACGGCTTAACATGCCCTTCGAAGTACGGAAACGCTCGAGATATTTTACCGTGCAAGTTCGGTATTAACCTTGCTAACCTTATTAGTATGGACACTTTTACTGATATCATTATACATTATATTCTTTAAATCTGTATTTCTATAAATCCTCCTTGGCTGACCTCTCAATTCGGCAACCAAACGACTGGTCGTTCCAACCGAGATTTTTGAACGCATCTATGATGTATTGTTACTAAATAGCTTGTAAACCTCATATGAATACATATTATTATGATGACAATATGAAAAAACTCAGTATAATAACGTGTGTCACTTTATAATTATGTAACACATTAAATATAAAGTGACGATGAAATAGCCATATAAGTTTAAAGTGTTACAATCTTTATATAGTTAGCGCAATCGTAATTATTTAGTTGGGTCTATTTCCCCGCGGCTCATAATCTACGAGATTTATAGCCTCGTGCTAAATGACATGCGGGCACGAGGCTATCTCCACGCGAGATTGGAACTCGGGTTATGTTACTTAAAAATTTGCTACAGTTTCAGTATTTTTAAAATATGGAACGAAGAAATGAGATGATTTTCTTGTTAATGAAGATTTTCATTATAGAAATACCCACAAACAGGCCCCATGAGTGTTTCGCCGTAAGCCACGGATATCAAAGGCAGGTGCCTTCTATAAAGACGCGTTAGACTACATTATACAAAAAACGTCATAAAACCTCTAAAATAAAACATTTGAAATACATGTCGACATATTATACATTTTAATTTTTAATTCCTTTAAAAAAAAAGGAAAAGGTTCTTAATTATTCTGTATTTGTTTTTTTTAATTGACCTAGACTTTGAAGATGGTGTTCCGTTTTCGTTAAAAAAAAATATACATTAATAATCCTGTCAATATTCATAGCGCCTAAGTTGGATGTGGAAAACACCGTGATCTCCAAGAGGAACCATTCGTCGCATCCTCGTCCATTGTTCATCCTTCCACTGTCCACGAACGAAGTTAGCCTGGCTCAAAATCTCGTCCATTGTTCATCCTTCCATTGTCCACAGGGGAAGTTAGCTTTGCTCAAGAACTCGTCCATTGTTCATCCTTCCACTGTCCATAAGGGAAGATAGTGTGACTCAAGACCTCGTCCATTGTTCATCCTTTCACTGTCCACAAGGGAAGTTAGCTTGGCTCGTCCATTGTTCATCCTTCCACTGTCCACAAGGGAAGTAAACTTGTCGCAAGATGGAACATAACGCTAACAAACTAACTAGGCTATATATTACAGCACACAACGTCAACAGAACCGCGTGTTCGCATGCCGTTTAGCATGCTGTCATAAATCGCGCAGATAATACGCGGCGCGGTTATGAGCAGCCGGTAAATAGACCAACTAAATAATTACGAGCTCCCGGTGAACTTTATGGTGCAACGTGGGAAATTGCAGTCCAGATGAAACTAAACCCTGATACGGTGTAAGTACCGGTTATCGACTTTCGGAAGTTTGTATATACATATAATAAAACTGTAACTGATCGCTGTCTGTACATGGCAAATATATTTAAAAATTCATAATGGGAGGCCTTTATGTGCGAAAAAGATCCAAAAACAATGTATTTACATTTTATCTGTAGGACAGCTTAGCCAGTTTGAATGTTTTCGAGATTTTATTGTGGTGGGCTTTACTTAACATTTATTGTTTTTTCATTTAAATTTGTTTACAAGTAAAGAAGTTCTGCCGATTATGTCAATCATTCATTGATTGTTAGTCAATTAGTTTTAAAATTAAATTACCATTAGGATTGCCATAAATTCAGCTCTAGGATTGACTTCTGGTCCATCTCTCATTAGGAATTCTTGCCAAAGCATTAAGCATAGCGGTATTCAAATAAAACGTAAAATCTAATAATAAGATATTTACTGACACATACGTTAGCACCTCGATCGAACTGCTGAAAATAGAATTTTTCGATCAGTAAAAGGTCGAAGTGACTTTAACAGACCAGAATCGAATAGTTAGTAAGCTGAAAGTTTACTCGTAAAATTATCATTGAAAATATTGAAATTAATAAAAACTTATTATTTTACTTTTACAACAAAACCAAACAAATACTTCACACTTACAGTAAAGATGTCTAGATCAACCATTACACATGTTATTAGGTCACGCCCAGACCGAGAACAGAAATTTAAATTCATCATTCAAGTTTCTGCTCCACTGGGAATCAAACGCAGGACCCTTCAAACGGCGGCCCGGCAATGTTACTATTGCGCCACGTGTGTCATCTAAATCGTCGTAGTCGTTGGCGTCGTATCTATCTTAATTCACAAAACCTTGACTACCGCAAACTTATATCGAAGTGTGCGTTAACGAACACTGGAGCAACCACCTTATATGATGTAGGCTTGTAAACATTCAGCGGTAATGTGGCAGTAGGCAACAGCTGCAGGTCGTGATTAACTCATAAATATGGAGCATGCTGGCAACACGACAGCTCAGAATAGTTCGTACCGCCTTGAATTTTATTAAACCGCTTACGTTCAGCTCGCCGCACGCTGTATCGTCTTCATTGTCAACAGTTTCAACAATACGTTCGGTGGTTCTGCTTTGAGGATTTAACGTATACAACCAAATCAAATTGAGTTGCTATTTTGGTTTGCAGTTGCTGAGAGAACTGCTGTGCACACATATTTCATACAATAAGGAAATCTTTTTTTCTTTTTACTTTGAGTTACGATGAAACTGAAAAATTTATTTATTGACACCCACTTACACTCTTACACGCAGAAATGCTCACCCACACACGCGTGCCCATACACACACACACACACAATCATATACGCATATACATATGTATGATTTGTAGTGTCGTATCGTTATTATATCGAACAAAATGTTATTTTGGTTTACTGTACGTAGTTGTCTTGGCGGTTGAGCGGGTTACCACCTAGTACAGGTACCCTTGCGACTAGTATATAATGCAACTTGTGAATCAATAAAACACTTTCATTTTTCATCTCTTCAAGACAAGTATGAGTAAGCATCTTCTACTTTAGTGTGCTTTACTATCCAAGACAATGTCGCCGCTTACCGTCACGTAGGAGAGGAATAAAGTATTAATTTATGATATAAAAAAGTGATGGTGACATTTCATCCGTCTGCAAACAAACTTGCATCCTATGTGTTTATATACATATACATATATCAACATTATTTACAACGACTACATTTTTCAAATAAAACACTGACTATAAATTAGGTCAGCTTAAATATTTCAGATAGTTTACAAATGATATGAAATATTACGTAAAATATTTCATTTCCAAATTATATTAATTTACTGAAATCAATTAATAACAACTTAATTAAAATCATTACTCACGTGCCTGTCACTTTATCGATATTTAAATCGCAGTTATATTTTATAATGGTTAGCAGGCATTCGCCAATGCAATGTTTTATTCTAGTGGATATAAGTATTAGTTATAGAAAGCAGATATCCACGGTCACTTGATCACTCACATGAGTGAATACTTCTTGATCAAAATAATTTGATAATGTTTGCTAAGAACTACGTTTGTATACAAAAAACGGCTTGAGTAATACTCTCAAATTCAAACATTCAAATTGTTCTATCAGTATGCTTGTGAAAATGTTCTAACTAAGCTCACAATGTGGTTTGCTCTTTACGTTAAGACTATACAGCAAAATAATTAATATTCCACATGATGATTTGTAATATATCATTTTAATAAGCTATTAGCGAGATGTTAAAAGAAACAATTTTTCGTGTTGTTATATGAGATGTTATATGTTGATATGTTGAGATGTTAATGTTATATGACGCCTTGTTTCTAAGTAATTATTTATGTATTTTTAGGTTCCCGTTGTTGTTGCCTTGTACTAATTTACCCGCTCCGGGAGTAAACAGTAACGTAAAATATATGAAATGTTACACCTAAAATGTTTAAAACCTCATCAAGGTTATTCTATGTAAAAGCGTATAAAATTCCGCTTTACGCTAATGATTTAGTAACAACCTGAACTGTATTTTTCCAATGCCCTATAAAGGTAGAAAGCCGCCCCTATATAACACTTGCCTATCAGCAACGATCTTAGTTCCTCTCAGACCCTCTTTGTAGATAATATCTTATTGGAGGCTTACCTTTATGAAAAGTTCCTCGAGGTCATTATTTTTATGGAAATCAATGAGTGAGATCTGTGCTAAAATTCAAGAATACGACTATAACGATAGATGCCGTTAATAGTAAATATTTTTAAAGATTTAACAGGCTAAGTTTCAGACAACTTTCCTTTAGATATAATAAAGTCAAATTTGTTACGTTCCAGTGAAATATGTGTGCAATATAAATATATAATGCAAAAACTAAACTAAACAAAGTATGTTTTAATGAAAATTGATGTAATGTAACGTTTTACGTGGGAACCCTTTAACAGTTCAACCGAAACTGAGAAAAATCTAGTTTAACATCTTCAATTCTTAAGAAGCATTATTAATGAAACACATTTAACACAAGACATTGCATACCCACTTATACGATCCCTGTAGTGCGCATTTAAACGTTTGGTACTTAACAATTTCATCTTGCTTGGGAAATGTGTTTTGAGACAGAATCTGCAACATTGCGCAACTTAGATGTATAAACATTCCCGCGGGAGCATGTACAACACGAATACGAGCGAGTAATTCATTGAATACAATAGTGTAACGCTTAGGGTTGCGAGAATTATTACACAAGTTTAAATACCAACGAATGCCGGAATAAGTTTTGGACGCCTTGCGAAAAACTTTTAAAATTGAATAAAACTAAAATACTCATTATTCATTTTAATATAATACTTTAAGTCATCAATTCGAACAGCACACAAAAGCAATCAAGATACGTGATGGTAAGTAATCACCGTTAACAGACATCAGCAACATTAAAGGCAAATTACTGATGTCAGTCAAGAAAAAGAAAAAAGATAAATAGAAAGTACTGACCCCCAAATTCTCAGTGGGAATGACAAATTATTTAGCGGCTGACTCAAGCAAACGGGTGAAAGCTACATCTCTCAGTCGGACAAACGTAGTATTTAACGGGTGCAAGATAGGCAGGCCTCAAGGATAATACTTACGCAAAATCCTACCCCTAAACACCGGCATCTTTCGCCTTACAATATTCTTGTCTTCTTTCATGGGATGACGACCCGCGTGGCGTAATGGTCACCACGCCGGACCGCCGTTCGAAGGGTCCTGGGTTCGATTCCCAGCGAGACCGAAATTTAAATGATGAGTTTAAAATTTTTTTCTCGGTCTGGGTGTGTTTAAATGTATTTCTGTGTTGTTCATGGCACCCACAACACAGGGTATCCTAGTGTGGGGCTATGAGTGTGTGGCGTTATTTATTTATTATTTTTATTATCAGCCAACTCTATGTCGACCAATCAAAATAAATTATTATAAGACTGTTCTACAGTCTCACCCCACATTAGGATACCGTGTTCCGTGGGTCATGGACACACATAAAGATTAGTACAGACACATACCACAAACAGAAATTTAAACTCATCAATGTAATTTCCGCCTCGTTGGAAATCGAACTTTAGATCCTTTGATTGGTAGTCCGGAATGGAAACCATTGCGGTTTAGTGCTCGTCAGTACAAGTAGGTGCATACAGACTTTGAAATAACTACTTTTAAATATCTCTTATACAGTCATAGACTTAATGGGTAACTCAAGACCCTTAGTTTTATAAATTGTAACATAATAGTATGTAGCTCGACAACAATGCATGCCGTGGTAGCCTATAATTAAGACTACATTAAGTTTTAAATTTTAAGATTTCATTTATTTAGTTAAAGAAACAATATAGTCTTGTTAGTTACCCTAATAAAACAAAATAAAAAAGACCTTTTAATCTTTACTAACTGACGCTTCCTGAAAGGCTGATTAACGAAAAATTAGCTTATAAACTCTATTGTCAAACGTAATTATTGTATCATTTGATTGGAATAATTGATCGTAAAACAGAGCTGTCAAATTTTACTTCGTAGCTTATGTCAAATGCAATCTTGTTTTCTGATTTAATTGTCTAATCGACGTTTCAAAGGCTGGAATTGATTTGACAGAGCTTTTAAGTTGGCATGACTGTTAGTTCAACAATATTTTGATAAGCCTTTGAGAAATCGGCGGTGAACTATTAGGATGAAGTAGGTAATCATCCTTCCGATGACTTGAAAGTTTAAACTCATTGCAATCAATAACGTTCGATCGTATGGAAAGAATCAGATACAATATTAATTGAGTATTGTCATCGATCAAATACTCGGTCATTAAACGTCAATTGTCTTAATATTGTTTCGTAAGAGAAATGTTTTTAATTTACACAATCATTCATGCAGCATTAAATTGAAACGTCTTGTACTGGTTGAGCAACTTCATTGTGAATCATTTGTTGGATGTTTGGTCTGACAAAACGCTTAGTAATGCTATTCCAGTTAACAGCTACGTCAATGCAAACATTAAATATACTAAAAGAACTACTAACAAAACATTTTTTGCTTTACAAATCAATTTTTTTAACCCGTTAAACATTAAAGATTTTCGACGTGAGAAGACATCTTGGCCGCAGCAACAGAATAGAATGGGAATCTTGTTTATTTGTTCATATTGTATGTTATAATGTTTTATACCTCAGCTATGAACTACTTAACCGTCCGCATCTATATCTAGAATCATACATTTATCCGGGATATAAAGTAGCCTATGTGATGTTCCGGTATATAATTTGTCTGTGTGACAAATTTCATTCAGACCCAATCAGCCGCTTTAGAGTGTTTTATCAACAAATATGCAAACGAATTTTCACACTTATAATCTTATGATGAATGTTTAAAATACAATATTTTCCATCGCCGATTTGACATTTTTCATATTCTATTTTCATAAAGGTTTGATACAATCTTTTCAAAATAATTTCTAGCTAAAACGTAATTTTAACTTACGTGGATTCAATACAAACTCACCTGCTAGTACTTAAAATAGAAAATTATTGACAAGTTCTGTTGTGGGGTTACAAACATCTGGTAATTTATTTATTACGTAATACCAGGTGCTCGCATGGACCACTGCGGGTCTGTAAAAACATGTTGGTCAAAATAGTTTATTTTTCGGCCCTGGATGGATTGGGCCGAGGGCGGGCAGCGAGCTTTTGGCTTCTTACCAAAACGTATCAAAGCTAGATTTATGTGCAACGGCGACGAAGGCGCGCGATGCTATCGGCGAACTCTGCTCCCCGCTGTATTGTTGTTCTGTGGGAATTGGATTTAGAACCTGTTCGCCTGTCAATACACGACACTTACATTGTTATGCGATTTTAAATGACATGTACATGCGGTTTAATACACGCAATAAGTTATAATTTTCCGGTTAAAGACATTTAATTTCTCTAAAGATACATTTTACTTAATGAGACATTATTATAATGTGTCTTACGTGTGTTAAATGCTTCGTAATACGAATTGAAAATATCACATTTATGCGCAGTAGGAGTTTTGTGTTTTAATATTTTGAGATTTTGTATTTAGGGTTTCAGGTTTGGGGCTTAGGTATATATATTCTTTTATAAATATACCATCAAATTTGTATGGAGTACTCGTATTTATTATATCTTCAATTAACACAGTTCATAGTTAGCATAATGTCAGCATTTTCCCTGTAAAGTATTTTTTATGTAAATAATTGACAAACGAGCAGAGGGGCCACTTATTGATAAGTGGTTAATGTCGGTTATAGACGACGGTACCTAATATTAAAGGTATCTTCCATTGCTAATAACCACAAAAGTGGCATGGAACACGCATTATTACTAGTTCATTCACAAGCCTACTGAAACACATGTAAAATATTTTACGGTCGGTTTTAATTAGCCAGTCGGATAACATCCTATCACCGCAGATGAAGGACTTTCAGGATTAACTTGGGTACTATACGTGCTAGCGCCATTCACCAGGATGGACATGTCGCCATAGCCTGGTCCTCTTGTCAGCAGTCTGTTGGTTTTGAGACCCGACTATACCTTATCTAATATAATTATTATCTATTATTTTATTAATGTTTTAGATATTGATTTTTTTTTAGATAATATGACTCGTTTTAATTAATGTTGGATTTTATTTATTTCATTACTGTCTTATTTTATTTTCGTTATGTTGCTGTAAATGTATGCAATTTTATCTGTAATATTGGTACTTATATGACTAGCGCATTAGGGAGAGCCCTGTAAAGTTAGTTATAGTGAGTAAATTATAAATAAATAATCGATCTCGTTAAAACCTTACTTACAAGCAGGTAGGTTATTAAAATAAAACTTACTTCATTTCAACAACCACAAAATGAACTTAAGTCTTTGATTCGTATTATTTTCACATAATATATTTTCTTGAACATAAATAAAACTGAACGGACCACTCGCGCAGTGAATACGCCGAACTGTGTATTAACTCATAAATTGTCCGAAAGAACGTCTTCACGCTTCTATGATCGAGAAAATAAATGGATGCACAATTTTTCGTGTTTCTCTCGGGCGTTAAATTATGCGTTTATCATTTAGGGATGTTTACAAAGAACCTCTCGCGGGACTAAATTGAAACGACTGGAGCGATGCCAGCGAAAAGGTCATACGCAGTGTACTTATTAGATCGGAGTTCCGTCCTATACGGGTTTATTTTCAAGTACAGTTATGAAAGGAAAATTTTATACAATTTCAATATAGAATTCAATTACAGTTTACTAACCTTTTATGATAAAAGATATTACGTATTTGAATAATATTTTACTAAGAACGACGCATCTTGAAACACTTATTTGTTACTTATATTTTTAGTACTGCTGAACTGCCGACAAAACGAACAAAGAGATTAGGTACCGAAGTTGTGGATATGATCGTTCTGTATACACTGTTATCTACGCGTTGTAAGCATTCGCTGTCTCGTTTATCACTTCCGTTAGATTGGTGTGATCGGTGTGGGGAACGAAATACAAAACACATGATTCGCGAAAGTACTCAGCTCCCTATTGTCGACAGAATGATCCCAGCGACGGACCTAAAATAACGTGCAACTGCAGCTCATGCTAAAATTAGCTTTCCTCATTCAAAATGTCAGTTACCGTTGTTACTGTGCTAAATAAACTCTTACCTGCTAATTTGCATAATTTCTAACGTATACGTCGCAATAATTGCTTGCAAATATTGTTTTTTATTAATTATAAGTTAATGCATGATCTCACTTCACGGTAAGTCCTACCTAATGTTAAGTTTGTAATTTCGATATTTGCATGCAAGGACAGGTCAACGTAAAATTGTCCTATAAAAAAAATAGTACAACTGAGCAAAAATATGTAGGCGTGAATTAAAAATTGATATTGCTAAAAGCAAGCGGAGTAACGGGACGGCAATTATTTCCAATTTTTTGTGCAATTCATACCTGCCGGCTTGTGTTTATGGCAACGCTTAGTTGAGTGGAATGATTGTGTAAAACCGTTGGACGGGCTCCAACGGGCGCGCGGTAGAAACAAACGGCACAAATAAAGTCAAATAAGTGAACCCACTAGGCTTCCGATACAGCGCCCGGGGTATCAAATTATTTAATTGAGTCATGTAATTGAACAAGGCACTCTGTTATTGCAAGCTGGGGAATGAGATTCTCGCTACACACGTATTTATATGATATACAGTCAGTGTAACGGTCATTCTCTTCAATTAAATAATTTGGGTCTACACCCATTAATATGGGAAGGTTAGTTTGTGTTTATATCCGCTTGGGCCAGATCAGAGATATTATTATACTTATCTGATGTTCCGTGATAAAATGATATATGACTGCCAGTCAAGTCTTATGATTGCAAGCCTGGTTAACCAAAAGTCGTTTTATTGTAGTTCCAGAAAAATTTGGATACAATTATATTGCATATTGTGATAGTCTTCCATTATTTTCCGTTTTATATTGAGGAACCATCTACAAGGTATCTTAAAGCTTGATTTACGTTTTATACGCCATCCAACAGACTGCTGTAATAACTTACCACTTTGATTGACTGTTTCAGGTATTTCAGGTAAAAACAAGTGTTTAAACAGCAATGAAATAACGTTAACAATCCAGGTATACTGACGTTTTGTCGACACAGCCTTTCATATGTAAATGCGGTAATAAAATAGATATTAGGGTGCAAATAAAGTCGTTTTGTCGAACCGTCAAACGTGTCTAAAGTTCGTATTAACGAGACTGACTGGAACTTCTAACCTAATTCACTCCGCGCTCGCGCAAGGAACGTTTCAACTCATTTTAGCGTAACAAAAAGATCGTACGCTTTCAAAATACACCTTCACAATTTGTAGCGCAGTTATCATGCATAACACATATTCCTGCATGTAGACGAAGCTTCCCAAATAATTATTGAAAACGGTTTCCGACGTGTTACGACTTGAGTTTCACCACATTTCAAGATAATTACACGGTGTTGGAGTTATCTCCGCAGAGCACAAAATCAACATTTAGACGAATCAAACCTAAACTAAAGAGAAAATTATATTCACTAGATTTACAATAGAGTCAGTGACGGAAATACAGTGATAAGTAAATCCTGTTAGATCAATAGCCTTATAAGTCTTATACTATGTACATATCTCTCAGTTACATATTATAGAGCAATGAAATAAGCAACACAGATACGCATCCCCAATTTCAGGTTTTATTGCAAATTCATTTTTATTAAATATAATTTACGTGCATATTATTTATAAATGTATCGATAATTATTCATGTGTAAATAACAACACTCTGTCTTCTTAAATTTACCAAGAAATACACAAGGATTTAAAAAGAATAAGTTACAGTGAAATAGGCACAAATCTGTGTCTGTGCCTTCCTCCTATCTATAAAATGTACTGTATAGATTTAACCATATTGTATTATTATACATAAATTATCTGTACGTATTTGTTCTAAGATTAAATCAAAGCAACATGAAATCAACATTAGTCAGGTATTTAACAGTAAGTTTAATGTAAAGAGACGTACTGGTACAATAGGTTCGTGGAGCGTATTAAACGGGCCTCGGCTGAATCGCGAGTGCCCGCTTGCGCTTCGTATGAGATGAACTGACAGAAAACCGCCTCCGCGGCTTGATTGACACGGCTTTACCTGAGATAAGCTTCTCAGTATAACGTACTATGTAACTCGACTATTTCTAGCTATATTGAATATACTGTAAGTATCTCAATCTTACTTTGATCCTTTAATATGTAAAAGATATTGAGCACAGTAACGATACATTTGAAATTATATGAAACTTTATTATAATTTTAAATTTTAATTCATTTACGTAACTCAGTTTATAACATAAGCAATGAAGTGTTATAATAATATTACTTTAACAAGTTTAACGTTTACTTACCTATTCTATATTTTTATACTTTGTATTGCATAAACCCTGCATAAGCTACGACATGATTATGATTCTGCATTAATTAAAGTATAAAAAAATATCGCGGGTATCATACATATAAGATATTTATAGATATTCCGAGATAGATTTTACTTAATCAAAATCTATCTCGGAACTTTAACTGAGACGTGTGCCTAACTATAGTGCGGGTTTAGCGTCGGTAAATTAACATTCAGATGAGTGGTAGTCGTGTCGTGTGGGGATCCAATGGAGCGTGTTAAGCGGCTCTTATTGAACGCGGGCGTCGCGGGTAACGCCGGGATTGTGTAAATCGAACTGACAGACAACCGCCTCGGCTTGACTGACGCGCCTCCACCCGAGATAAATCACTCCACGTATCTCCCAACGATGTAATTTACGTGTTTGAACTTGCTCACTCCGAATCCCACGGCTCGAATTTAGTGAGCGCTTGAATAAGCTACTCAGACAGTCAATTATCTGGCGTTTCTTTAGATTTATAACCAGTTATCCACTTACATTTTGACCGGGATTCTAACTTACTAAGACGCCGTCGTAATAAGGATATTTTTTTAGATACTGAGGATAGTAGTTTTATTGCTTTAACGCCAATAAAATACTGTCAGTTGACAGACATTCTATGAATATCTATCTTTGACCGGGCTATTGTCCGATAAGAAGTCGTGTGACATTTAATCCTACGAGAACCGGATGGGTTACGTCTTTCTTTGTTATCTGATAACCTAATTCAACTGAAGCCAGGCGAAATAAGTGATAGCAGTGTGCATATGATAATTTATAACTTCATTAAAAGTTTATAATCCGCAACAGCTTGCTGGCATTATATTTTTAGTTGGAGTTCGCTTTTCAACAGTTCGTTATAAATATGTCGCAGAGTTAAGTTTCTTTTGCAAGTAGTCTTCAAGTTTTGTAACGTAAGCTAACAACTTGATCCACATTGTGCCATAATACTTACATTTAAAAGAAATAATTGTATTAATGTGTACCTAGCTGTTGTTTGTACAGTGTTTTTTTTTTATTCTATTAAGGGGTACTCAAGTTACGGGTCACAAATAAAACTCAAAAACAATTTTTCTAGTTATTCTTTGTCAATAATCTTTCTGTAAAACCCCGTAAATAGATTTCGTTGTATCTTAAATCTCAGAATTATAACTGAAAATACTTTTTTGGGAAAATTAAAAAGTTGTAAAAAAAAAGAGAAAGATTCCCTTCTGAATTGTAATGAAAATGTGTATTGATTTTATTTATGATACAAAAAACAAATTGGTTCAAATTTGCAACAAACTTTTCTTATTTGATACATATAAAGAAATTTTATGGATGAACTGTGTATTTTACCGTGGCATTGTGAACAAAAAATTGTTTATTATATTTACTCATAAAAAATCATTGAGTTAGATAAGTTTCATTTTTCATTTATAATGAGTCAACAAATGGCTTTGGAAGTGTTATCGATATTTGAATATATTTAATCTTAACAATGACTTTCTAAATGGCTGTATTGTATTATTGTTCTTGTATATCATATCAGTAGAGGCGACTAACGGTGTAGATGACTGAATGGGGGCTCGCAAATAGGTTGGTATTAGAAAACGATAACATGATATTTCCACTTGGCACCGCTTTGATTCTTAGATTTTTTTAATAAAGTATGCGGATATTTACTGAATTTAAGGTATGGCGTACTAAACAGGTAGGTAAGCGTATTAATCAAATATATGTAGATTGAACACAATATCTGCCCAGGTTCAAGACTGTCGGCGAAGGTGGAGATGTAATACTCTCCATTGCTTCCGTGCGGATTAAATAAACAGTTTGTCAAAAGTTCTTGTAAAACTCGGTCTATTGTTTATGGCTGACATGAAACTTTTGTAAGTTATTTTCATCAATTTACAAATCAATCACAAATAGTTTAGTAGGCAAAGCAATTAATTGTTTAACGTGTTAATCCGTTTGGAAAATTAACACACATTCGCTCAGAGATTGCGACGGGCAATAAGTGTCACGGTTAATGGACACAAATAACAAAAATCAATGCAACATGAGACTGTAGTTAAAGAGGCATGACATCTGGACTAGAAGATCGCTAAATAGGTGAGAAAACCTATAACTTTAATTGTAGCGAGTACACCATGTTTATTAAAATCATGGAACAAGGCGGAACAAGTCAGACGAAGCGGGTGCTGTCAGAACGAATGGACGAGCCTCGTACGATCAGATCAGACCACACGCTAAGTTTACACAGACGTATATTACCCGGCGCGGCGCGGCGGCCTCCAACCTGACTACATCACACAGATACTACTGCATAAACAAGCATTGCGCTTATGTAAGCTGTTCAACGTAATTGTAGTTCTGACGTTGATGTTTAAGAGTAGTACGATATGTATTTTAAGTCCTAGGTGTTATTTAAAAAAAACATTCCAATAAAATTATTAGTAATAACTAATAATTAATTAATAATTTGCGAAGCAGTGCAGTGCACTAATATACTGTACTATACTGTATAAACTGTATTGTGTATTGTATGTATTGCAACTTTTCATTAAAATTGGTTTACGCGTGTGTAAAAAGACGATTTTAAAATTAGTAACTATATATTTTCATTGTGTTTTTGATATTTTAATTAAAATCAAATGAAGTAAATAGTAAACTGCCTAATGAATAAACGATAGTAAATGCGTGAGCAGTAAGTGGTTTGGGTACCCAGACATAATTACCCCAATGCATAGCAAGGACGCGGTTTCTAGTGGTAATATGGTATTAAGTAGAAATAGATATCATAGATTCGCCTCTCTCAACTGTCAATCGCACTGACACTTGCTAATCGCCTAAATTATGCACCAATGCTTGGGATTATCTCTGGTTGATGAAATTACGCAATCGGATTTGTAATGATCACGAATACGATTGACGTGTATTTGTAAGTTATTGTTAACTTTTTCTATGTATATTTTCAAGTAATATATGTATGTTGTAAACGCTTGTAAAGGCATGTTTTATTTTGTCAAATAAATAAATGTATACCGAGTACTTATCGCCACATTCAATGGAAAAGTATGTAAGTAGTCATGTAATTTACCATCGGGATATCTTAAGAAATATAAATAACTGTATATTGTATCAATAAATCGTACTTATTAAACTTTGCGATGGAACGAAATCCATAAAAAAATCAAAAAACTTTATCTATAGGCACATCATTTTAAAAACATACATTTTAGAAGGTATTGTATACACGATCCTAAATGAACTTATACTTTAACTAAACATTTACGAAATCGACGAGCTTCGAGTATAACAATGTCTACCTCGTAATGTAGGTAACATTATGAGGACAGTTTAGAGACTTCAAAGTTTCTCTTGCCCTGTCTCTATTGTTGTTAGAGTCGACCGTTATTTCACTGTTAGTAACGGATGCGTGTCCCATTATTTAATTTCATTAAGACCAATAGGTACACGAAGTAATTGTATAGAACTCTATTCAGAATACTCTGTCAATAGTTTACTAGCTGATAATTAAATTAAATGTTATTGTGAAACATAAACTTTTGGCATATACCATAATTATTTTTATTTTATTTAATCTACACATTTAATTGAAATAGCAATTTCAGCACATGTTATTCTGCAACATAAAAGAAATCACTTATTATTTTTGTTATTTCTGGTTTTAAGTGTGAATCTAAAACATTTTCGAAACATACAAAATAATGATCAAAATAAGTCCTACCATTGAAGAATTCAATCACATACACGTGGACAGTACAATTATGTAAATAGTAAGTAATATAAACTATTACTCAGTTCATGAATCTCTAACTAGCGCTGAAATGTAATCTTAATTTTAATTTTAAGGACCTTAAATTTGTATAATCAAGGGTCAATGCTCACAAACAGAGTTATTTCTATTTCTCTATATCTATTTATGTCAAACGAACAATATTTTTATTGTAACGATAAAATCGGTCAAGAATACCGATTACACAGTAGTCATTAACGGTGGATGTTTTAATGTCGGCTTATGGCTGATAGTTCGATTACTCTAGCATGTTTATAGCTTAATTTAGCGGAGTTGCTCGCGTCGAGCCAATTACCTGCGCCCGCGCGAGACCAGTAGGCCTACCATGAACTCTTAAAGCAGGGCAATTATAGCCGATAATTGACCTGTCCTGCTATTTCGTACCA
>DWJN01001358.1:0-18304 GCA_018248895.1 Carystus phorcus
AATTTTGATCTCAACATAATATGCGATATAATTCATAGACTTTCAATGTTATTCCTAACATTTTCTTATAATAAACTATTTTATAAAACATTAAAGATATTTTAAATATAAGTAACTTAATATCAAGAAATATGTCAACACTATTTTCATTTAAATACTGACGTCTGACAGACTCCACCTCAGTCAAATGTCTACAACTATTTCACCTCAGTTGCAGAGGGTTAATTAGGATTCCCGGAAACACAAAATAAAATTGCCCGCGTCAGTGTTCCCGTTGGTTTACAACATAGGTGTCTTAAAGACAAGAGTTTATAGGCATTTTCTAAGTTCTTCCGCTTTACGATCCAAGGCGGACCTTATAATCCGTATGGATTGGACGGTGACATCCAATCCATCTTTCCTTACCATCAAGCAGTATAGTGCATGGTCAAGCATTAACTTATAATGTGTTCTTTCGCCGTTTCTTCTCCTCTTTTTAAGGCCAAAACGGTAGTAGATGCAAAATGTTTGACGTTTCATAAGTGTATTTATAAATACCTACGTGAAGTAAATGATTTGAGTTTGAGTTTGTGTAAAAAAACGTTCAAGAAATTTTTGCCACCGCATCCAGGTAACGACCGCGCCCGCAGTTACTTAACTCTGTCGATAGGATAGGATCGACGTGAGCCGCCGGGCTATGAGCGCTTCCCTTTTAAGTTACTATAGTGAATGTCTAGATGGTATATTTTCTTGGCACGTAAATTTGTTAATTCTGAATTTGTATGTTACGTAGGTACATTTATAATGTTTAATGTATTAGGGATTCTAGTCTAGTCTTAGGTTTCAATAAAGAGTGAAATAAATAAATATTTTAATACATTTTAAATTAATAATATTTTTATATTCGTCATTTATTAGTAACTGCAAGACTTTAAGAACTTCATAATGTATCTGGCAATGCTGATAAACTCTTGTAAAGCATATTCGTTATCTCTTCTGTAGTCCTTTACAGCACCGTATGTAATGACCAGGTCGTTCAGGATATCTTTTATAATATCTTTAATTGTACTAGGGTTTGGTCTGTAATTACTCTCTGCTATCAATAACGTTGATGATACCTGAGAACACACATATTTACCGTTATACGGAGTGTTCGTTTTGGCCCTTTATGTCGGACCTAAGTTAAGGATTTGTGGCTGATGGTGACCGCTAGTGGCAAAATTTATTAAGTTGTTATCGTTAGATTGGAAGTCTTCTCAAATAAGAAGAGACATGTGTCCGATAGTATAACGTTAATGGATAGAAGTCATGAAGATATTGATGATCTCAATTTAAGAGTTGGTTACCACAAATATCCGAGGAACAGCTATTAAATTAGAAAACAATGTGATGGTGACAAGGTAGCAAAATAGAGCTTATCGATCACAACGTTCCGTGTATTGTTGAGTAATAATAACGTCAGATCCTTGTTAAAGAGAGAAGCGTGGAGAGAAAACGTTTGTAGAAAATCAGCAATATAATACATATATAGAGGGAAAGCTCGCCTGCTGTTCGTAAAATTTTCAATGAGTGAGGAATTTTGTACGCTAATGTTTGGGTTTTATGGAAAAATAACTGTGTTTTAGAGCTATTGTGATGTTTTACAGACCTGTAAAGTTGGATACGCTATTATATATTGTTTACCTTTACTTTCCACGAAGTAAGTAATTCTCCCATAGACGTGCCTTCTTGCTTCTTGCCAATTTTCTGAATATTACGACGAAGGATCGTCAAGTGATGTCGTCGACATATCTCTGAAGTTAAAAAGTCATGCAAAACCTTCATATCGCCAATTTAATCTTATGAAAGTGTTAAGAGTTATAATCGACAATATTATTTGAAAAGTATTTGCCAAAATTAAGGATATTTTCTCTAACGTAAAAATGATCTTCTAAAATAAGAACTGAAATTCTCAAAACAATTACAATAATTGGTACCTTTCTCACAATGGCTCTCATCGTCTTCTTTGGGACAGTTTGGTTTACCGTTACAAACAACGTCCAACGACACAGATTTGTTTGAAGAGTTTTCACAGTAATATCTAGTAAGCCATGGTTCAGCGATGCAAGATCTCAGACAATTCCTTGAACAAATAGGCATTGAACATCGTCCATTTGTACAGAAACACCTATCGTTGGATATAATTCTTTTATTTCCCGTGTGAGATTGTTTGAGAGCGCTAATAATATTCTCATTTAAAGACAACAAAAACACATAAACTTCGCTTTTTTGGTAAAAAAACGAAGCCTTAGTAACTGTTTCTGAATAAATAGAACTTAACGCAGAGAAGCATTTGTTTCTTAGTGCTCTTATAATTTTCAAATCAGGCTCAGAGGCCATGCAGTATCTTTGCAAATCCTCAATAGTACTATGTAAAGACAGAAGCATATTTCGAATGAACACATATTCCTTAGAAGTTGTTTTTACTGACAATGAGGATAAAATTTCTTTAAATATGTTGTGAGCTTTGTATTTGGCAAAAGTTTTCCCTGAAAGTAATCAAAATAAAAACAAATTATCTGTAATAATTACATTAAGGTTAAGTGTAGGTACATTTATATCTTATTTCTTACCGGTTACACAATCTTTTTCATCGCTCTGATCATAACAATCATATTTACCATCACATATAGCGCTTATTGGCACATTTTCAGTTTCATTAATCGATGGACAACTCCATCGAGTTAAACTATGTTTTTGCCAACAAATACGCTTACAAGGGTTAGGACACATTGTAATATTTTCACAATGCTCTTCTTTACATGCACATGATTTTGGTAGCCACTCAACTTCTTCCATGACTTTATCAAAATCTTCAACTAATAAATCATTAAATTTACGTGCCAAAAACTCTTCACCTGTTTTAATTCGCTGAGCACATAACTCAGCATCTAATGCTAATGCAAGAGAGCTAATAATTGATGAAATTTCATTAACTGCCCTTTTCACAGAACCTTCTTCCTTAAGAAATTCATTGTTTGGTATAAGAGACCGATTAAAATATTTATATTTTTGTACAAAATCTTGCTGTGCTTGTAAAACACTACGAAGAATTATAACTTGCGATGTCATTACAGCATCCTTAGTTTTATTTTGAAAGCAATCTAATTGAAAGGATTCGTCTATTTGGTAAATAACCTGGTTTGCATTCTGTATTCTTTCTGTAACTGTAAGAGATAAAGAAAAGATAATAACAAATGATTCAAAACTGACTTAAATAAGTTACAATGTTAAAAAAAACCTTGTGATGTGCAAAACTTTTCATCCGTTCTGTCAATACAATCTATAACCCCATCGCATAACTTCTCAATGGGAACAACAGAGCCATCAAAATGACATGTCAATTCTTTCATTTGTTTTACGTTTAAACATATTTTTTCTAGGTTACCCTCGCATTCGTAAGTTGGAGTAAGACTTTGAATTAAACGTTCTGTACTTGTTTCTCGATATTCGCTGTCTCCAAGACCATGTTTTCCATCATTTACTTTGTTCATTCTTCTTAATTGGTTTTTCAATAAAACATGAACATTTTCATCAATATCTTCTTCACTTAATTCATTTTTCGGATTGACATCAATATTTTTTGGATTTCTGCTAAAATTATTATTTCTTTCAATTCCACCACCTAATTCTGACATTTTAGTTTTATATGTATCGATATGATTCTTATTTTCTATAAACGTAGAAATATTGTCAACATTAGCTGGAATCTCAATCTGGGTTTTATTGTTGTCAGAAATTTCATTTAATGCTTTCGCTTTAATACCTTTCATAATAAGCTTAACATATCGCTCTCCTTTCTCACCCAAAGATTTTGCAGCTTTTTTCAATTTAGCTTCTACTTTTCGGAACATTTCAAGCTTAGCACTGTAAGGTGCATTTGAAAAAGATTGCACTGAAACTTCATTAATTTTCTTTAGCAGTTCTTCGACCGCACTTTTCGTTTTCTGATCCGTTGCGTGATCTATATCATCTTGAGCTTTAAAATAATATGATTTGGTTAAAGATTAACTTTTGTTAGATGGTCGAATTAATATCTATAAATTTATAAACTTACCAAGACATTTATGCACTAAGAGCAAAAAATATATATTACGATAAAATTTTTGCATTATCAGCACTTGCTCAACTCAAGAATAAATTAATTTTATGCTGAATTCATTAAACTTATCACAAGTAGCAAACAGGTACTAAAACGAAATTTATTAAATTTTTATCGATATTCAATGAACATGAACAAAAGCAGGACTACCATCTTTTATAGCATCGCAATTTCATGCCAAAATAACATGCATGCTTTATTTTATGTCACCATAATATTCATGTTAATTTAATCATTTTTACCAATTTAAAGGAAAGTAAAAGTTTTATGAATACGAGTTTCATAAATTGCTAAATTAAGTTTTGATAGGGTAATACGTCAACGTCCTATTGTATGTGTCATTTACTGTCAATGTGTCAACTGTCAAAACACTGTCTTTTATCATATTTTTTACAAACTTATTGGTAGTGTAAAGTAAATTAAAACCAAAAGCGATGCAATAAATAAACGTGAATTAAAATATCTGATCATTGCTTTCTCGATTGATAGATTTCAAAAATGTTGAATTCCTCTCTGTTTAAATTAGCACACGTGAGAATCGATCAACGATATACAAATCTTATTTGGACATTAAATCATGATCTTTATATTTTATTCAGTATTATGTTTCAGGCCAAACTCTGTGCATCAGGACTTTTAGTACAATGCACGCCGATCGCTTCTCAACTACACACTTCTCAAGCTCTGAACAGAGTGGTTTCTGGAAAATACAGGATAACCAAAAAAAGAGACAGGCCGCTCACATACGAAATGGCTAACCCGCCCCATTATATAGCTCACCGTAAAACCTGGAACTCTTGGAATACTTGTGAGTATAATTTGTGACCATTTAAATCTTTTATAATAATGATAATATTTATGTAATGTACAATGACAGTGGCAGAGGAAAAGATCTATTTTTTTATGTCTATAGCTTTTTTAATACAAGTGCGGTCTTTTTTCAGCAAGTTTAAAGGATGGATTGCGAAGATCGGAGACTGCAGTTGAAGATGAGTTTATTAGAAGATTCATGACAGGCACCTGGCATGGACTTGTCTGCAGTGAAGTAAGTTATCAAAATATAATATTAGATCTATAGTAGTTTAAAAAATGGTAACTTCATCGAAACGATTGCTGTGATAAGGTAAAAGTAATAAAATTAAGTTATGCACTTTATTCTCAAGACTATATCACTGCTTACCATCAGGCAGGATAATAATCAAGCATTAATTTAAAATAAGTAAAAAGAAGTTCCTTCAACAGCCTTTTTCATTTCTATTAAAGAAACCATAAGGCTGAGAATTGTTTCTGCCTTTGCAAGTCTTCTCAAGGTTTTGAATTTTAAAAATGTAATTTTTTTTACCTACACCATGTTTGACATTTTATAATATACATCCCTTTATTTGCTTTCAGTTGAATTATTGATTCCCTTTGTGTTCAGAAATAGATTTTATCTATTGAAATTATTTTTAAATAGATTTTCTGCAATGACTTATACTTAAGGTTCTAATGTACTGTTACTATTTTTGCAGGTAATAATAAAACGGCAGTTCAACCATATAAGGGTAGCGGCAATAATCAAGCGAGCAGTACCTCCCAGCAAGATATATTTCATGTTGGGCTACACCGAGGAGATGCTGAGCAATTGGATTCAGTGCCCAGTGACCCTGGAGCTACAGACTGTTGACAAGTTTGAAGATGTTGTGTTCAAATATATTTAATGTGTGCATTAATGAATTGCTGGTTGTGTATATAGTAGTGATAAATCTTATATTAGAAACTAATCCTGGTCTTTTATTATGTCTATACTAATATAATATGTATCCCCTTCTATATTAAAATAGATTATTAATTTCATATTGAAATTTCAAAGATTTTAAACCCGTCCGTGTTTACTAGTGGGTATTAACATTTTTGTATTTGTATTTTCACCTATCTTTATAGGTTGAACACTAACAAATTGAGATTTTTGGGTCTGCAAAGTTCATTAGAATGTTGATAATCGGTGACAAAAGTAAAAGATATTTGGCTGGCGATAACTCTTTGTTTGTGCAAGTATTTTGGGAATATTGCTAGGGTAGTTATCTCTGAGTGTAAAAAAATTTAAGCTTCTAGCTTTCTTCACTGAAGATTCATGGGATAGTCTTAATTGTCTTCTGAAACTAAAAAATGGTGGTATATTCGTGCTCATGATTACGGGAAAACTGAACCCCTAAATTCTAAAACTCGCTACTTTTATGGGGGAAACAATAGGCTAACAGCATACATTTTTTTTTTCGTGGGATCTTTATTTAAGTACTGTTCATCATTTCTATTACATATTCCACCTATCAATTCTCAATTGACCTGCATAACCATCGATATTTTTTTTATGTTGTAAGCATGCAAACGAGCAGACGGGTCACCTGATGGTAAGTAATTATCGTCGCCCATGGACATTAGCAACACCAGCGATGTTACCAACGAGTTGTCGGCCAAAAAGTAAACGATGGACCTACTTCCTGAACGACCACATGTCCCACATCGATATCATTTGTTTGTAGAAGGGTTAACAATAAAAGCCAACACATAAAATTCATATTCTCTTATAATTTGATTCATTCAAATATACACAATGTGTCAACAAACTGAACAGCGAGACGCGGGCCGCACACACACACGCCGCGTATTCACACACCCACACATTCACGCGCGTCTGACCGCTCGAACACAGTATCGAGCCGCGAAACTTCTGCACATACGCTTTGTACTTTCCATTATTAAAAAAAAATAAAAAAAAAACAATGTCCACTGCTTCATTAAGTTATCTGTTATAAAAAAATGTACGCGTAAATAAATATTGTATTTTTGGACAAAGCATGCTAATTGAGCATTGTAATACAGATATTTTGTTCTATTTTTAATTTTTAGTTTTTTTTGTAGAGTAATAAACAACAAAATGAAGCAGAGACATTAACAAAACTTGAGAGTTAGGTACATAGTGTAACATTCCGTTTTCGTAGGACAATATTTTTCTCTAAACTTGTCATAAATGCCTATGGTGTATCTCTCAGGTATATTGTCTTATCACAGTGACATAAAGCATTTGTCCTTACATACTAGTGAGTTAAACATTGCGATCTTAACAGTAAATCACCATAAAACACATTTTGTAAAGTCGTTAAGGTGCCTCAGAAAATACTTTTTTTCTTCATAATGATATTATTCTCTTTAAATTCTCACTCACAGTCTTTTTTATATTTTTGAGCTAATTCGATAGGGCCTGTGGAATGTCTGTCGATATACCTTACAATATTCGAGGCTAACACTAAGGCCGCATCCACACCAGACTGTTACGCAACGTAAGCGATTCGAAAAAAATATTTTATTTAATCCAATAGTTGTTTACTAGTTGGTCATATTTTATTTTGAGGTATCCTATTCAATTTTTTTTATATGATCAGTTAAAAATTAAAAGTCAGCTTAAGTTATACCCAATTTAAAACAAATATAATGATATTTTTTTCAGGCAAAATAGGCAAATTATGTTTAGCAATTCTTTAGGTATATTAAAACCGGCCAAATCGATTTTACTAGGATGTCTCAAGTTTATTATCTTGGGATAAGTTAATGGTAAATAATATGGTAAATAACTTTCTTTAAACGTTGGCAACATAATCGATGGACACGAATCGCTTACGCCACGTACGTGAATGGCATGCATCCTACGTGCGCGCCACCTCTCGGCTGTGACGTCAGTGTGCGCAGAAGTCCAAACGGCTGACATTATGCGACGGCTCGCTCGTTGTCTAGCATTAATTGTTATCGAAATTACATATTTACAACTTAAACGTACTGATAACGAAGGCTTCTCGTGTTAAATTCGAATAATAATCCAAAAACCGGCCGCGGCTCCTTGAAACTTCCTTTATGGATTTTTTGATGGTCACGTTGTCGGCACATTACGTTAGTTCACAATTAAACATTTCATCACATCAGTGCTAATACGTAAAGGGTTTAGAGGCGAAAACAACAATAACTGACTACTTAAACATGCCTTCCAAAGGACTTATAATATTCTTCTTAAAACGTTCATACATTTGTACAATTGCAAATTGATTGAAATATTACACGTGACCAATCTATTGCAATTAAAAATTCAAGTGGTATCTAACACCAAAATATGCAACAATGTCATATTGAAATGTCAATAATAATGTAATCCAATTATATTGCAAACAATTAAAACGTAAACAAAATCGTCAATTATTTACAACGACAAGCGGGCAAACGTTATAATACAATATATTTACAAGCCGACATTCATTAACGAGGAAGTTTCAACGAGACCAACATTGAAGGGTGACAAATGAACATAGTTTTAAAAGTTACCGATAAAAATGAAATACATACAGTGAAAAAACATAATGTTATGTGCGATCGTTATAAAAAGAATCCTATACGAACACTACACACTGCTAGAGCTATTTAAGTAAAATTGTCCATCAAAATTGTATTAAAAATAAAGAGATCACATGTCCTACTACGAATAAGATAAACTTGATACAATAAAGCTCTCGTTATTCACATGCGATACACGCACCGCAACATATCTATTGGTTTCTTTCAATACTGCGCATAATTGTTTAAACTAGTATTTTGTTATGATACAAGGCAAAATGTTTTCCAATTGTCCAATACATTGCAAGCAATCCCCCATGATGTGTATAGGAAAAAGAAATGTTTAAGAAAATTATTTTTTTAATAAAAAAAACTTATTCAACGGCAAAATAAAACAAATATGTTATTGATATGAAGTTTAAAATACAAAAATATTTTTTCACATTTTTACAATTGTACTTTCACCGACAGATTTTAAATTCAATTAACATCAGTAGAAAAAAATACATAGCATACACATCATGTGGAACCATCTTTACATCTCCGTCCGAATTACACGTAATGTATTTTAAATAACACTGAATATAATATACTTTGGAATTGAACATTGCGTACAGCGCACAGCAAAATAATTAACATCGGTTGTACATTTAACTTTTGCTGCATTCATGTTAAGGCCATATTTGTCGTAGGGTTGTGACCGTACGTACACGTAAATATAATTCAATATACACCTCACATAAGCTGTTGAACGGTGGCATGATAAATGCAAAAAGTACTTACAACGGTTTGAGAGTTTATATAACGGTTGGATACAATTAATGAGTCGCATCGATGTTATGTTTAATTTAATAATGTAGACGTGATAACTATAAATAACAGACCGCATACAAGGCAAAGGCGTGGCGACGCTAGAGCGGACCGAGGCGACGCTAAAGCGAGCCCGGGCTATGCTAAAGCGGGATGGGGCAGCGCTAAAGCGAACCGGGGCCGCGCTAAAGTGGGCTGGGGCCACGCTAAAGTGATCCGGGGATACGCTCGAGCGTGCCCCAGTATATACTTTAGTATCGCTCATCGCGTCCGTACAACGTTTAAATATCAGCTAACTTATATCTTTGTGCTCTGTATCGGGCCGAGGTAGCTCGAGCGCCGGTCGCCGGTACTTACAATCCTACGATTAAATTTACAAAAAGTCACAGAACAAGATCATAATGATATGATATTAAAAATCTATCTGTACTTAGAAAAATTATACAGTGTCAGTAGTAAAATTTGTATCGTATCAAATTTGATTTTAACCCCATTTATCCTAAAAGTAATATTCAATATAGATACCCTTTTTCATGATTTGGCTCATAATAATATATTTTTTTAATTAACTCACAATTCATCCTTTAGATTTACAAGAGACACGTATCCCTATCACAATTGCGTTAGTAACATTAAAAATTAAATACAACAGCACCTATCGTTTGATATACATAATTAATAATATACGATGATTAAAAATATTCAAAATAATAATAATATATAAGTAATTCCGATGTTGAGGACAAAAAATAAGCGTAGATACAACTATGTAGTGGTCCAAATATTTTTTTCTGATGTAACAATACGAACGGTAGTAAAATATCACCTAACTTCCGATAAAACAACTAACGCTTCACAACGAGGACTCGTTTCTAGCAAGTCGCGCGTAGCCTTTGCTCAAATCAACTCGAAAATTGAGCACACAGTTACAAAAAGATATCTCTTCAAACAATATTTGAGCGCGTGTAAACAAAACAGTTTCGAATAACAAAAAAACGATCAGATCAATAGAAACAAAAATGTATATTGAGCAAAGGCTAGCCTCGCCCTCTCCTATGACTAGTTATGTAACCATAGCTCTCCTGTGTTGATGTTATATCAACGCGTTTGCAACCCTTAAGGACATCGAACATCTGTTGGATCACAGAATTTGATTTACGCTTTACGACTAAGGTCGACGCGGAGAAGTTGTGTAAGAGATGGAGCCTCTTCCCTTCCTTAACTTAGTGCACCATGTTGAACAACTAATGTGGTGCCTAGAATAGAAGATGGCTAGACTTACCGTTTCCATTGGTTCAACAGCGAGGTTAATAGAATAAATTGCTAATATCGTGCATATACATAAATATTTTTCCCAAAAAACAATATGAATCAAAGATACGTTAATGAAACTAAATGTTAAACAAAAACTACGTATAAACGAATTTACTTGAGCTCTTCACAAATGATAGTCATATTAAAGTACACACCATTATCTGAACTAAGTACCGTTAACGTAAAAACCACTCGACGTTTGTACTTGCAGCGTTGCCATGGCAACGGGCGAGCGTGAACGGAAAGTAGTTTGGTCTCGTATACTTATATTAACGGTGTGATTAAACGACAAATTGTAGGGTCCCGTGACACGTGATACACAGACAAGTCCAACACACACACATTTGTACTACGCCAGTATGCTACCCGCTATCTGACGACAGATCACCACCGCCTACCACCTCCCGAATTGTTATCCAAAACGAAATTACATAAAAAAAAAACCTAAAACTAGTGAAAAAAAATGCACGCAACAACCGGCTAGTGATTTTGAAACGCAAACCTAACTAATCGAAACGATAATTTGTGAAAAATTTTGGCTTACTTGTATTCGAAGAGAAAATAACAGTCACTTATAAAACCTACTTAATACTACGGGGGGATGGTCAACGGCGGTTGACCGCCGTCGGAGTATGTCAACGAGAGACCTACACTAAGCTTCACGTGTGCCTACTTTACAAGGAGGGATTCTTGGGGATTGTTGTGGGGATATGCGGGTTCGACGGGTGGAGGCCATTTCCCGCTGATAAGTTTGTTGGTACACACGATTCGATAAATTAACCTAAGATCGCCCTTTGTTCTACGCAGTCACCGTACGTAACTCACCGTCTAACACACAACTACGCCGTAACGATACGCCTAAACAAACGATACAGGTCCCTCTGAAACGGTACAGTGCTTTTAGCGTGCTATAGAAATGAACAAACTGAGTTTTAATCTACAATTTAGTGGCATAAGTAACTTTTTACTAATATATTGTATCCATAAAAAATAGTGACGCAATCTCGCGTCCGCTGTACAACGCTGACGCTATATCGCGTCCCAGAAATTAAACGATAAAGCCGCTTATAACTCAATTAGAATTTAAAAGAATACTCATAAAGTATTGTTGTATTTAAATATCTGTAATTAACATCAATCGAATAAGAGAAATGAAAAACAATTATTCTAATTCTATATTAAAGGTAAACTAGCGTTCAACGATTTAAATAAACAGCACCGTATCGTTTCAAAGGAAAACACTTCATACAACACTTAAAGATCAGTGAGACATAATTTACTAACATTTTGAAAGGAATTGCAGGCACTTTAAGAATATAACGTAATAAAACAGGCTACTTAAGTATAAATCTCTATTATGCGAGTGCACTGTCCAAGAGCCTTAATATTTAAATACACCTTTAAATAATCACAATCATTTCTTAAAAAAAACCTTATTTAATTATTGAGTAGTCAAATATTCAAAAAGACTCATCGCTTATACACAAATGTTACGGATGATTAAATTAATGATTGCGAGTGACGTGGTAATTTAAATGCAAAAACTAATCAACTAATTAAATATTGCACACTACATAAAAACATTCCAATATTCACTGAGAAACTACGAATAGAATAGTATAAGAATCGAAAGGGGCAGAGTTTAATTGAATACTGAAATATTTCTCGACGGTAAAACTTTAACAATTTATCACTAGTAAACTTCCGAATACGTTTTTTTTTAGTATCAAAAATAATTCAAGTACAATTTTGTATAGAGATTTAGATAGTAGCCTTTTGGAATGGCGCGGAGATTTCGTTAATACCTTATTGCTATCAACACGAACAACAGCTTACCGGAGTAAAGAGGATGTAAAAAAACCGTTAGAATATGATTTTCGAACGAAGGCAGTGTATAAATAGTTGGCACGACCGCTCGTATGAATCCTAATAATGAAATGCTTACATATGTATAGTCTCACTGATCCACACATAAAGCGAGGGATTGAATCGATGGTATAATGATCGCGTGATAAAGAGATAAACTTAATAGAATGACCACATGACTCACACATATACATACATGCAATATAATGTTAATATCCCCGTAGCTCGCATCGATTATACGCGATCGACAGAGTTAAACAACTGACTTGTATCACACTTTTTTTTTCGCCGTTTCATATCTCCGACGTTAAAGTGACTTTACGAAACGGTGAAATTAAAGAATGGCTCAAGTGTGTTAACGAGATATTGACATGAATAAATAAATTTAAATATGAAAACCTAATTAGGTAAAGCAAATATGATAAAAAAAAAACTGATAACTGGATATGTTCTATAACGTTCTAAAAGGTATTTGATTATAATTATAGCACTAAACATTTAACGTGAAAGAAGCATAATAAATAGTGAGAAAGAGACGGGCTACGACGTTTATGGGAATAACGAAAAAGTAGCTTTCAACTTTTTATCCATCCGTCCATCCTGGATAGATCAGCCGATATACTGTTGCTGCAATTATTTATATCTGTGAAATTTAACCACTTTGAGGTGTTTTTTACACTATATAAGTTAATGGTCGACTACGATCCTGCCTGATGGTAAGCAGTGATGCAGCATGAGACAAAATTGAACAAATACGTGGTCATTCTACCACAAATGACTCCGTTACCATTCATTATACCAACGGCCCAATCGCACAAACAAAAGACACTTCGCAATCGCCGTGGAATATAAAATCCAGAGATGATACAGTGGAGGAATACCAAACACTAAATTTAATCGATAAATGGACGTTTTGGTCACGATAAAAAACGAGCGAGGATTCAAACAGTCACATGATGTCACTTAATGTCAAAAACAAAAATATCTCTCGTTTGTTTCATCCTCTCCTCGAGGAGTCCGACAAACACATCGCAGCGATTCCTCAACTGTACATTACAACGCAACTGGACGTGCTAAGCGTAAATCTTCCGACTTAACCTCTCCGACTATGACTATTTTTATATAATTTTCTTCTGTCCAAAAAAAATTTTTTTTTTCCAATAAACTCAACATACTCATTGACGTAGTAAGCGTAAATCCGCATACTTCATACACGATGGATCGGCCGCCGAAACGTGTCGAAAAATAAAAGTAAAAAAAAAAGGAAAACCAATTACATCTATCTATTCGGTATCTAATTTGAATTCTAATCGTGAAGAATACGCACTATTATCTCACCTACGAACTTAACACTATCCCGTATTAATGCTATGGAATATTGAATCTAAACATCTTGGTCGTAAGGTCGTAATTTGTAATTCGAAAATAAGGCTATCAATATTATCATCAATGCACACGATTGCATTTAACTATTACGAGGGTACTCACGATAACATTTCCTCTAGATTTCAGCCGTGACCACGATCCATAACAATACCATTAGTACCCGTATTGCACATCGACGCAGTTTCTATAGTATTTTGTTCGTAGGATTAAAGGGACGCCGAAACTTACATACCCTACAGAAGTGTCAAAGGACAATCGTCTCTCGGCACACGCAATAGGGTCTATTTCAGTGTGAGCTAGTACACTACAATAGTCACAAGTACACACAAGTCTATACACCGTCAAAGAACATTCATAATTATGGTCAAATCCTATACAAAATATAATTCAACTATAAACGACCTAAAGCGAATCAATTCACTACACGACAATAATAATTTCATTTCGTTTTTTTTATTTTGCTAAACGAATAAAGTATACGACGACGAATGTATTCGAATCGATTGCCGAATCGATTGTACGAATATATTAATCGATAGTTGGATATCAATAAAAATGTTTTTTTTTCACCTATAATTTTACCTAACAGTCAATAAAGAACGCAAAATCCGACCGCAGTCGTTATTGCAACGTACGAACCCTAAAACGAGAGAACTTCCCACAGAGACATCACTACATATACAATTCAAGACTTCTACGATATAAATACACTGAGTAGAATTAATTATTGATAGCTTAGCTGTTTGAATATCGATTGAGATATATTAGTTCGATTATTTTTAGTTTGTAAAGGAAAAAAACTACGAATGCATATCGCACTTCTAGTATTATAAAAACCTATCCGACAAAAATAAGTTTTTGCGTAACGTTTAATAAACATTGGATTGTTTACAAATTTTACAAAAAAAAAGATTATGATAAATAAGTGTTTATTTTTTAAAGGAACAACTGAATAATCTATTTCTTTTTGCAAAGTTTATGAACAGTTTTTTTTTTGGTTCACGTGTTCTAAAATTTTGACAGATAAGTCTTTATAATATCAAAGTTACGATACATTGTCGAAGTTTGTGGAGACTGTCAAATTGGACTTTGCTAGTAGATATTAAGTATATCCCAATAGTGGGACATTATGATTAATGAAGTTGATGAATAGAATAGTAATATTTTTATAATTTTGAGGTTATTTGTATTATTCTACGCGATTGAAAAAAACGTATGACGCGTATAAACGTACCAGTTACAATCTATCTATCTCACTCTGATAGAAACTGTTGAAGTGAGACAGATATAGCTATGTGATAATCGCTCCATTTCACTTTAAAACCAGCACCTTTAAAAACAGCATCCAAAAACATATGTACCGAAAAATTAAAACTAAAAAATGACTGCTTTAGTTTCCTTTACTCACTTAACAACCAAACATTGTTTACTATTTCTTTAATTAATCTATGCCGCAGAGAACTAAGAGCAATTACTCTATACAGCAAATATTACACAACAACTTAGATTCTCTAGTACCCCGCAAGGTGGCGCTGTCAGGTAATCTATCAATAACTGTTGGTAGGTAAGTCTATCCAGTGTATGCATATCACAACGGTATCTAACAAGCCAATCATGGGACATGCTGGTATCCAATAATACCATCCAATATTCACCGAACGTACCAATTCCTGATAAAATAAACGTATGACGTCAAAAGGTCGACTAAGAACAAGATTTGTTAAATGTATGTAATGTATAGTTCTGTAAGCTCAAATTGTACCGGTACACCTCAACGCGATGCTGGAATTTATTATAACAACGGGAAAGGCGATCTGAATAGAGGGCGCCATTTGAGTTTGAGATATATTAAAAGTCTTCAAATTTACTGTTTTCAGAACAGATTTTCATTTTTATCCAACAGTTTTTTTGTTAGCAAAGGAACATTGAATAATTGACGATATATTTATTGATAATATATATCTACGAATATTTAATCTAATTGTTGTTTCGTTGGCGATTAAAACCTATGAAAATACTAAGCATCCTAATATTGAAATAATACATAGGTCACAGACACGTTACTACTTCGGTGAACCGAAATCGCCTGATTTACATACGGTAATCGTAATCAAAAATTAAATAAGTACATTATTTGAGCGAACAGTCTATGAAATAGCTAAAATTACAAGAAAATTATCGCTACCAAAAAAGCATCCGTAAAATTTTTAAATCAGTTACACAAAATTATTCTCACACGTCAACGAACACTCAACATTCTATGATAATGTAATATAAGATAACAAAAAAACGGGTATATTTAAAAAACTACGTGAAATTTGATAAAATTATGCATGATAAATAAATTAATGCCATATTCTTATGTTCATTAACCGTTATCTATCATTTACTGTGGATAACCAGCGTCACTTTCAACTTACTCATACTTATTTATCTTATTATTTTATATAATTTGGGTAGAATCAATGCTCGATATCAATCAAATTTATTATCTGTTCCATGTGTAGTTTATTGAAACATAAAAATCTAGGTTAGGCTAAACTAAATTAATGTAAATTTAGATCAGTTATCGACGGTTAAAGATAGATAAGTTATAGAAAACGGGAGAGCAAGCATGTTATTTGGATGTACAACAACGTGTCGTTTAACCGAATCAGTGATATGACTGTAATCGCAATAGTAATCAGATAGCAACGCGTTAGTGCACTGCGGGGCACGAACTTCCAGACTAAATTGTTGGGGAAAAATATAAATAATTATTTAATTATTAAATGATAGGTGATTTTGGGAAAGTATTTAAAACGGCGAATATTTTTTTCCTAATTTTTCCATAAGAAAAACTTTGGAAAATATAAAAAAAATATCGTTTATCGTTAGATTTTGATTGAAGGAAGTAAAATATTATTATAGTTATTGGAAAAATGTGGGAAAATATCGGAAAAATACATTATTTCTTTTTTGTCATGATCCATAAATACTCCTGATACACAATGACGTTATTGTATAAGTTTGCACTAGTGTATTGATATATAGCTCAATTTGCAATTCGGATGAGCATGAATGACAAACATATTAATAGATTAATAAAGTTTTTCAACTTTTTTCATTTCTAACGACGACTCTACGTGAAATTAATTTGCAAAAAACTATTATCGGGGAGAATTGTTAATATAATATGTTTTTTAATTTTTATTTTTCTTACCATACTTTAACTACCGTACCAAAATTAGTCTCTTATTCAATTTGAACGTGAATTTAACTAATGTAACGTGGTAAGATTCGCGAATACGAGTATTTCGCGAAATCATTTAATCTGATTGTTTTGCGTTGAGTCCACGTTGCATCAATTCCCTTATTTTGATAACAAATCACTCCTCACTTTACACTTTGCGATTAAGTCACATCACTGAACGATTTTACATCACCAAGATTTTCAATACCATCCACCATTGAACCTATCTCCAATACATTCACAACGGCAAACGGGTGTCTTGTTATCTGGTCATCATATACTCTTGGCCGTCTAACATTATCGACCGATACATTAATAATCTCTTCTATGTCAACGTATTACACTAACTCTCTTGATGTTTGTGTTCAGTCTTCTCGTCGTCTTTTGGTCTTCCGTATTTTTATTCTTTCGACTGTGTCACTATTCTTCTTGAGGTCATCCTATTTGATCGTAGCTCTTCTTTATTGACTGTACTTTATTAGTTATGAGTTATAATGTCAGCTGATGTACATCAACGAGTTCAATGACCATTAAATCTCCATATTTCAAATTGGTCATTATTTTATTATACAAATTAAGGCGCGTCACGGGATAGATGTTTTTTTTAAGTTTTCTGTTATTCCGTTTTTGATTTTTTTTTAAACTTATCAATGTCTTGGACAGTCAGATTTTGCGCTTAGTCAGTTCTCGTTAAGTCCGTCGATACAAAGTAGATCAACAGTTGCGTCATTCAATATGGCCGGTATTGATTCTTACGTCATAAACACGACTCGATCGTCACCGGCTTTCGACCGGTTGGGACGATTTTAAATATCGTATTAAACATTTGCGAAGCGTCACGTGATCCTGGTTTGTGTGTAGAGGGCGCTAGTTGGTGTGTAGAGGGCGCTGGGGGCGAGGGCGCGCGACATCGCGTGCTACCTGCGCCCTATCAGCCCGTTCGTATTCGCACCCGCCTGTGGGCACATCTCCAATTCCACTAGGAGCGGAAAGTGATCTGTGGACATAGGTGAAATAATTTTTGATAATCTGTTTAAAAACAAAACTGTCGTATGTTTCTACCCGCAAAAACTAGTAAAGTAGTAAATAGCCTCACTTGAAAATTTTAAACAAGATGTTATTTCAATAGAAGATTAAAATTGTTATAATATTGAGTAATCGGAGGGTACATGATAATTGTTAGGGGACATCACCCACATCTGGTTAAAAAAATAAAA